>BQNB010067785.1:0-30936 GCA_026074375.1 Tanacetum coccineum | reverse complement strand
TTGTTTTGTCTTGATGTGATGTTTTGATTAAACGGTGATTAATATATTCCCAAATTCGGTCAAATACCACTTGATGCGCTGTAATGACTTTATTTCGCGGTAAGGTCGAAATTTGTTTTGAGAAATTAGGGTTTTCTAAACATGGGTTTTCAATGGACAAAACGCAACTATCTTTGAACAAAACGCAGTGACATTTATTTAGCAAAACGCAAGAGTCTTCTTTGAAGTCAAAACGCAATCCGTCTTGGACACAAAACGCAATGTATAAAAAAATTAGGCAGAGTAACGTTTAGTCAAAACGCAATGATGGTCTTCGATGAGCAAACGCAACATGTGGAGACAAAACGCAACAAAAAAAAAATCAAATCGCAGTTACTTGAGAACCAAAACGCAGCGACTTGAGAACCAAAACGCAACGACTTGAGAACAAAACGCAGCGACTTGAGAACCAAAACGCAACGACTTGAGAACAAAACGCAGCGACTTGAGAACCAAAACGCAGCGTCTTCAAGAAAAACGCAATGGCCTTATGCAAAACGTAATGAGTTTTAAGCCAAAACGCAATGTCTTCCAATCAAAACGCAACCAGTACAAATGTCACTTTCAAGTACGGTACTTGTTTGTCTCTATAGCAAAACGCAGTCACGTTTTTTAACAAAACGCAACGAAGAAACAAAGCTTCAAACTTGCGAATAAGCCCAAATCTTCCAACTTGCTTATGAAATAAGCTACCCACTACCCTAAATAACATTCGTTTCGGTTGCCCTAAATAAGCTATTACAAGTATTCTAAACAGGAAAGTACAAGCTTTTCGGATCAAACAACAACTTTCTAAGCAAAACGCAACATAGAAAATCAAAAATAAAAGTAAGAAAAAACTTCATCCACATGTTGACTTCGAATACAAGTAGAAAAGAGAAGGAAATTATGAGAATTGTAGAGAGAGAAACTAGAGAGAGAAAGTAGGAAGAGAATGGTTAATTTACTTGCAAGACAAATGTTTACAAATGAACCAACACTATTTTCCTTGATGGAAAATGGTATATATACCCTACACAACTACATGGGGCGTGTGGGCTTTTACTTGGGCCGGGCTCGGGATTGACTTGGGCTTTAGCCCGATACACATACAATATTAGCTTACATTTACGAGCCCGTTTACCCTTCTAGCCTAGTACAACGTATATTAATTTAGTGACCGAGACCTGGTTATTGTTGTTGTTGTGGTTATTGTTGTAGTTATGGGTATTGTTGTTGTTGTTTCTCTGGTTGTCTTCCCATTTCCTTTTATTGCTTTCCCCAATTCTTGCAGCCCTACCCTGAACAGATTGCTCGACCAGTTCACGGGCCATGTTGATTGCCTCATGCAGATTTGCAGGTTTTAAAGAAGTGATATTTCCTTTGATTATTTCAGGAAAACCACGAACATACTTCTCAATCTTCTTCTTTTCAGTAGGCACCAATTCAGGACACATCAAGGCCAGCTCATGGAAACGATTGTTGTATGCCTCGATGTCATCTCCTTTCAGAGTCAGAGTCCAGAGTTCTTGTTCCATCCTTTGGATTTCAGTTGCTAGGCAGTATTAAGTGGTCATCATAGCTTTCACGTTGCTCTAGGGGATCTGATTAGCATTAGCAAGTCCTAAAGTCTGAACATTTCCGTTCCACTAGGTTAGAGCACGACCCTCGAACGTGCACATAGCAAACTTCACTTTGTCATCTTCAGCACATTTGCAAATTTCAAACACTTGCTTCATCTTTTCGAACCAACGTTTCAGTCCGACTACACCTTCAGTCCCCTTGAAAGAGTGAGGCTTTCCATTTATAAATGTCTTATATAAACATCCATGCATCTCTGGTACAACAGTTCCTCCAGTATTTTTTGATCCGGATCCACCAGTATTGTTTGAGTCAGCTCTAGTCTTTTCGTATTTTTCAATGGCTTTGGCCACGCGCTTTTTCAATATCTTCCTAATAGATTTCTTCTTAAATCTCCTGGGCGGCATGATTCTGGCAACACAAGTACACAATTCGTTAAGAATTTGTAAAGGTATGCAGAGTCATGGCACATGGTAAATAATGGAGAAAAAGAAATAGAAAAATGATATAAATAATCATAGTTTAATCAGGATGGTCAATATTTATATAATTGACCGATAGAAATAGATACTGATATGTCTAAAGATAGACGTAAGAGATTTAATTTAACCCAAATATTATATATATAAGATTATATATAATGCAATAATGATAGTTGTAAAAGTAAGTAAGGATCGGAAAATACGCGCGCGTGGATATCGAATAGCGATGAAGGATTCTGTATTTAAAAAATGAAAGAAAAGAAAATCTTTAAACTTTGTGGTTATAGACTAGGTTTTGAAAAATGACCCAGTTCCCTATAACCTTGGCTCTGGTACCATCTGTAACACCCCCAAAATCAGGTAGCAGCGAAATGGTAACATTGGGGGTGCTACGTTAAAGTACAACAATCAAGATATAGGAAACGACCATAAATGGACGTTTAAGACAAGATTTCATTCGATACCATAGCAAAATATCAGAGTTTACAAAGGATCCCATTTATAATGCAATAGAAACATTTGGTTTAAAACGTTTGTCGAATGGTATACAAGTTATTAAGCCTTCAAAAAACATATCCGCGCTACACCATTGCTCCCCATGCTCCACTAGCAAAATAATAACCTGAGAAAATACATTAGGTCCCATAAGTTTTAGAAGTCATAAACATTCAACATACATTTTTTTAGTTAAACAAAGTTTCATAAACCCAAAAGATGACTTAAGTTTTTAAGGATAAAAAGTTGCATCGAATTATAATAAACACAGAATCCATCTACATTGATATCCGTCATGGCTCCCATCCAAGCTTATACCTTAGGACCTAAAATTAAACATGCTAAAAGTCAACACAAAGGTTGAGTGAATCCATAGGTTTATCGGTAAAATAGTGGATCACAAGATTTAGGTAATAGTAGACTATGAAACAAATTCAGTAGTCCAAAACTTGTATTTATTTGCATAGTCATGACACTGAACCTTAACGTAATCAAATGTAATCAAACCAGTACTCGAGGTTTGTGCCCCAATACGGATACAGATGTTGTTAAACATCCTACGAATTTCACAATACAGATGTTATTAAACATCCTTCGAATTTCACAATACAAATGCTGCCAAACATCCTACGAATTTTCTTCAAATGTTAAATGCGTCAATGGTTAACTAGAAACCACAGCCCAGACGGGGATGGTCAATCCCGATAGATCTATCCACAACACTTGCGTATACCTAACAGGTATTTAACGGTTCATGATAAAAAGGGGTCTTAGTGGCAGAAGGGTACTTAGGCAATAATGTAATCAGGAATTAGCATACAGTTTTGAAAACACTTGTGTCCAAAGAAATCAAGCATGTAATCTCCCCCGAATTTAATAAAACAAGTAGTAGAAAAAGGGGCTATGAACTCACCTTGAGTGAATGGTAATCAACAAAGTATATTACAATAGAAAATGCGTCACGGAAACGATCGAATGCAACCTAATCCAATATAGGTCGTATAAGTACTAAGCACTAGCAATATACATAATTCTATATAGCTAATCATACTATCGTTAATAATTAAGAGGTCATGTAGTGACGTATGAGGAGCTAGGACACTTTAAATCGTAAATCCAACAACTCGTCGATACGCCACCCCGAAAAGGCCTCATTATGATACTACCCTCAGTAATATAGCACTTTGATTAACTGAAACCAATTATAATTCTATATAGCTTACATCACCATCTAATCGTTTTTAGTGAAAATAGATTTATAAAGTGTGAAAAACGTTTAATAAATAATCTTTAGTAAAAAATGACGTAAATTTCGCGTTTTTTTTAAGCCATGATTTTTGACGTTTCTTATGCCCCACGATTTTCGTATTAGTCCGAGTTATTAAAAATTTGGACATTTTTAAAATTTGGGACCTACTGACGTGAACAGTAACTTTTATTATTCACGCCAGTTTATAAATTTTATTTTTTGTATAGTGTTTGTTATCGTAAAAATTCGTTATTTTATTCGTTATAGCTAGGTTTTTAGCGATTATTTCGTGCACGTTCTTCGTTTTTAAATGTTCTATCATATTTAATGATGTTTTGAAAAATAAACTTCTTGATGAATTAGTAAACTTTTTATAAAATTTATTTTATAAAACCCGGTATTAACGTAAAACGTATATTTGTCGTATCTTTTTCGTTATAAATTCGGTTTTTTTCGAGTTTCTTACCTTTTTGGAATCATCATGAAGGGTATATCTTTCTACAATAATACAAGTGTCTGTTTATTATACACGGAATCAAAAAGCCCCTTGTATATCTTTTGGGGTTTATTTATATAATTTTTTTTTTATATACTTTTTTAAACTACAAGTTTATTAATTTGAACTTTTTATACTTAAACCAAGAGTGTACAACATCTTTTAAATCAATTTTAAATGATATTACCAACATCATAGCATATGGTAAAAGTGTACAAAAATGATGATCACAAGTAAAAAAAACTCTTTTACATGTTTATAAGTATCCCTTTGTGGTTGATTTTACTACATAGAACACTATAAACACATAAAATGATAAATGCTGGACCATTAAAGAGTTTTAGGTAACCTTAGGGTGATGCAATCATGATAACCAACAACAATCTAAAATCCATGTTTAGATTATAAACCTAGCTTGAAAGATCTTGAAAACCCTAAACCCGAAATCTTCCATTCTTTGATACAATTACTTGTAATTGGTTAACAAAGATTGCAAACACCTTAGTATATCTTAGAAATGATGTGTGATGGCTTGTATATGTTGAATAAAAATTTGTATGGATTATGTAAAGGGGTGTTTTGTTGCTATGAGCTAGAGAGGAGGATGGAGAAGAGATTTTGTGAACTTTTACCTTAGAAATGAAGAGTGTGTGTTCTTTCTTACTAGCTACTTTCCTTATATACTTATTGGACTTAGATGAGATCAAGACTAGATTCATAAAAACACCATGAGGGTTTTTAGGGAAGTACTTGGTCCTTGTGATTAATGTTGTGTTTTTATGTTCCTAAAAGATGAGATGAGTTCATGGTTTTGAGGAGAATGTTTGCTAGATATTATCTAGTGAATAAAAGTGAAAGTATACTTGCAATTGTTATAAGTTGTAGTTTTACTTAAAGATGTATACTTGAAAGTTGATAAGTCTTGGTTTATTGCTATTAATGTGGGGCGTCCCAATATATAAGAGTGGGTAAAGTTTTATAAACTTTGATCATTTAGAAATAAAATGGTCATTTGTTGAAGCGTAAAAAAAAGTTTTGGTGGTTCCGAGAATACCTAAACTTAATTTATCGCGAAACGTAAACGTTTTACCTAACCGATAAAAATAAAACATAATAAGTTAATTATCACTTTAGTAATAATAATATAATGATGGCTTGACGTAAACTTTAATTTGTTTGGCGCCCGTTTACGTTGATTGTTGATTTTTAGCTTACGCGATTTAACGTAACGATTAAAATTAAAAGCAAACGCGAAGAAAAAAAATATATAGTGGATTAAATAGCATCGTCCATTGATCTAAAATACGAATTGTTACATTAAAGAGAGAAAAAAGACTGAAAAAATCATGCTAAGAGGTCTTTTTTTGCTGAGAATAATGCAGAATTTATAGTCAGGAATTCCCAACGGTCAGCTGGTGGCGGTCCCGGCGGTCCCAGATATATCTGGGGGCCGCCTAGCTACTTAGGGGGCCGCCCCTAGACTGACGCTTTGATTTTTGTCCTTTTGTGAGGAAGGTTTATCCTGGTGAGTTGTATTCAGTTTTGGGGGGAACATCTGAATTCAAATTAATATTTTTAAATAAAACATTATTTTTATTTAACAAAACTATTTTGTGTAATTTTGTAAAAATATAGTTTTGTAGAAATGTGATGGATTAAGAAGAAAAATTATTTTCTTGATCACTAATTAAGTTTAATGATTTGTTTATCCATACCTTAAGTGATTTATGTCGAAATGGAAGTTTACGATTAATAGCATGTAAATGTTCATATTTATCGTGAATGTTTTTACATTTTGTCTTCTTCAAAAGATAGAGGAGTCAAAAAATATAAATAACGTTTTAAGCATTATTTGTATTAACAATCTTCCTCTTTTTGAGGATGACAAAATATAAACTCATTTTATATAAAAATAAAATTTTCAAGTTATTAATGAGTTTTAATCCATTTCTCCCCCTTTTTGTCGAATCCAAAAAGGTTAATCGTCGAGATGTAGAATGAGAAAGGTCGACGAAGCTAAGACTCCCCCTTGATGTTTACTCCCCCTTGTTTGGGACACCAAGGGATCGAGCTTATGGGATTTTGCTACAAAACCGAGTTAGAAATACAAGTGCAAGAAAACATTTCTAACGAGTAACAACGATTACAACAAATATATATTCATGGCTACGTAAAGATAGAAAAGAAATAGCCATATAAGCCATAATGCATACACATTCCTCATAATAATAAGAAATCACTCATTCATCATAGATAAAATTCTTACATGCATAACAAAACAACTTCATACGCAAAAGTAAAATCTTTATGACATGATAATAGAATTTCTTACTATAACAGTTTATTCTAAGATTTGAAACAATACTACCCTTAATATTCTTATACTTCATATTTCTAGATGATTCTTGAGTCATATTATTGTGCTTTGAGAAAAAGGTTAGTTAAAACATTATTTGGAAAATTTGAAGATGTTTTAAGGATGAGGTAGAGAGGGTGAGGCAATGGCGGAAGTAAGAAGATACTTAATGTGAGCAAACATTAAGTTCATCTCATCTTTAAGAGAAAAGATAAGATTTCGGTTGTGAAAGCAACAAAGACAATTGACCCTATGATAGTCAAATGTGTTAAAGTAAACAGGATGACCTATGAGAAGTAGTTGAGGTGGTGGTTGTGGTGAAGGTGGTGAACAAGTATCAAGAATGTGATCAAGAGGAGTGATTGGTGACAAGGATAGAGTGATATATAAGGAAGGATGACTTTGGAGTGGAATTGGGTTTGAAGGTCTTGGAGGTGCATCCACGATATTATCAAGAAAGGGATTGGATGGTTGAGGAGAGGTGAATCGTTAGAGGAAGAAGGTGAAGATTGAGGTTTTGACTCAAATGAGGAAGAGGTAGTGCCAAAGGTAGATGATGTATCTTTGGTTGATGGAGTTTTTGATGGTGCTTTTGGTGGAAATGGAGAGGAATATTTTGTTATGGGAGAATGTGTGGTAGTGTCATCTTCATCACTAGATATGTCCACAAAGAGTTGTCTAGGTGAAATGATGGTTAGTTTGATTTTCTTAGAAGGGTTAGAGGAGGAGGCTTGGGTAAAATCAATGGAAATAGAAGAAAAGTGGAGAAGAAGATTGTGAAGATGATGAAGAGAGTGAAGATGATAAGTATTTAATTATGGGGTGATGGATTAAATAGGTAAGGCATGGGATGGTAAAGAGTTGATTCTAAAAAGTGTTTAACAAAAGTGTAGCTGGGGCTATAGATGAGATAGTCAACTACACAGATTCTGAGGGAGAACGAGGAGAATTCTCATGGTTCCTGGGGGCGGTCCCTTAAATAGGGTGGCGATCCTAGATATATATGGGGGCCGCCATGTATTTAAGGGGGCCGTTCTCTGGGAGGACGAAAATTTTCTCAGTTTTTCAGAATTTTAAACCTGTGCAGAATCATACTAATTCTGTAAGCTTCTTTTGTAGCCAAATCAATTACCTCAAGAATCATCTAATACTTTCTAATAATCAAATTCACAAGGCTAGCTATCCTAATATCTATTAGAGAAGCAAATTTAAGCATATTGAC
The DNA here is from genome assembly GCA_026074375.1 of Tanacetum coccineum. NCBI lineage: Eukaryota > Viridiplantae > Streptophyta > Magnoliopsida > Asterales > Asteraceae > Tanacetum > Tanacetum coccineum. The sequence continues at coordinate 23,037 of BQNB010067785.1, read as the reverse complement.
TAAGAATTCATTTAGCATGCATAATATCATAGAAATAATAATAGCCATAGTGTATCAAAGAGCATGCATGCAAGATTTAGGATAGATTTGAAAAGGAACCAATCATCTAAGCAGTTACCGTTGCCCAAACTAAGTACTAGAAATCCTACCAAACATCATAAGTTATAGTAACGAAGTATAGATAATAAAGATAAATACAAACCAATACAGCTAAGTAGTAAATATAGATACAATGTCTTATAGCAATTTTCCAAATTGCTCACTTCTTCTTCTTTCCTTTCAACAAGTTCTTGATGCCCTTCCCGATTGACCTTATTCTACCATGTTGCCCATCTCTTAATTGAACTTGACAGTTAAGAATTTCGGTTTGACGAGTATAACAAGGTTCCATGTCTGGGTCAATATTGGGTGGATTAGAAAAGACTTGAGGAACCTCATTTGTCAATTAGTTGACAAAACGAGTAAGGGAGGAGTGCTTGCACGCGAATTCCCTTCGTCATTTCCATCATTATCATCATCGTTAGGATGAGAGTAGGATGGTTGACCGAAGGAGGATGAGGAAGAAGTGGAAGACCGACCTCTTCTCGTGTCATAATCCTTTCGAGTCTTTCGCTCTTGTTGAACGGCAAAAGGACACATGACACAATCGTACAATGCATAACGATCATTTGACAGCTCAAGATTTACAGATATGACATACTTAAACAATCAGGTTAATAACATACCGTATGGTAGAATTAACCGAGGTTATTTAGTGACAAACTCCATGCGTTTTACAATAAAATATACAAGATTGTAATGCTCGGACTTAGCAATACAATAGAGCATGTGACAAAGACACGCGGGAACATGATCCCGATTACCTCCCAAACAAAAGATATTTTCCCGAATTATTTCGACCTAATTTTTCACTATAGAGACGATTTCACGAGTTAAAATTTCGTTTTCTTCAACATCAATGACTTTTTCATGACGGATACGAGTGACCGGACCCTCGCGTTCCTCTTGAATATAGTTTTTGATTTCATTGGGACAAGGAGGGTTGGTTTAATAGGGACCACTCGTAGGAATACTATATCGCAAGTCATCAAGAGACCACTTGTCGGTAAAAGAGCAAGCACCATGTTAATCCCAAGCCTTGATCGATTCTTTACCTTGTAAAGAGTATGTTACCTTGGATAAATCCAAAATAACAATAGTAGAAACTTTGTGTGTATATCAAAGAGTATGTGGAATCTACTCTTTAATACTATAGAAGATATATCAATAAAACAGTAGATATGAATGAACAAAAATGCTTTGATATTATTAATGATAAATAATACGAGTACTCTTGATTATTACCAGGGTTACAAACCTTGAAGTTATTACAATGAGATGCTGTGTAGCTATGTGTATGATAATGAGATGATTGAGATTTATGAGATAATAAACTAGATGCCCTAGGATCTCCTTTTATACATTAAGGAGTCCTAATGAGCTTACAATACTTTCCTAAATATTTAGTTAAATATATTAAATACAATGACTAAATATTTAATACTTTCTAGTATTTAGGCAAAATTCTCATCAACATTAATCTCTATCAATCTTATCATTAACTTCAGTCTTCTGTTTGACTAATCATCATTAACTTTAGTCAATTAGCATTAAGTTATGCCTAATAGCATTAACTTGTACTGACAGCATTAACTTTTTCACCAGCAACAGTAATCTTGAATCATCAGTAGTTACTTTAAAACCAGCAGTCTTAAGTCCTTCAACAGTCTTAAGTTAGTACTGGCAGTACTAACTTACTCTTGCAGTACTAACTGGTTAATACTGGCAGTTGTAACTTGTGAGCAGTACTAACTTTTGACTTAGCAGTACTAAGTGCACTGAGTTTAATTCCTAACAATCCTCCCCTAAACTTGTGATTTACCCTCAAATCATTAAGTTTCTTGAATTAAACCTTCTATTTTGAGAGGATGCTTTCAAACACTTCATCTTCTTGATCTTTTAGCATGTATGAATATCTTTTGAAGAAGTTCTTGAATTAAACCTTCTGCTCTGGAAATCCTCTGCCTTTCATCATTATCTTTTGTCTTTGCTGCACTCCTGCCTTCCTTGAGTTTGTGCATCCATCTAAACCAAAGTGATCTTCATCAATTTGAGCATTGTTCCTCCCCTGTTTGGAAGGATCCTCCAAATCATTTTCTTATGGGAACCCAAGCCATCACAGACTTGAATCTTCCTTGTGCATCAATGTAATCTAAAGGGAATACCAAGAATTTGACTAAATTCTTCAATTGTGTAAGAGAAGAATTGGTTTTGGATGACAAACTCGATTAGCATTTGACCCTCTAAAGTATAGTTGACTCGGTATTGACTATAGAATTCTAGGATAAAACGTGGACAGATTTGTTCATTGATTTTAAGGAGACACTTAAACCCAATATGACTATACATGGACTCAACAAAAACCAAATTGTCAAAATCTAGAAAAACTACCCGACCTTCATGAATGCAATGATTTTCAAGATTTATAAGCATTTCTCTTAAAGGTGAGGTGTATTCATGTGAAATTATTAGAATGTACTTTTGTGTTTTGGTGATCTTCAGCAGATTTACGAGGCATGGTTACCTAAAAGAAGAATAAAGTTATGTCTTATTATTATGAACTCATAATGTTAACAAGAACTCGTGCCTGGTGTGTGCTTATATGCAATGAATGTGGAGTTGCGGCTAGCTCGATTCTAAAACAAAACCTATGAGTTAACCCAAACGCTCCTTAATTTAATTTTGCTCATCCAAACATGTCGAAAAATACATATGAATTATGTATCTCGAATTTTGTTCATGAGATCATTATGCATGTATGCAGAAACGTTTTTAGGATGTATTAACAATGCATAAAAGCATTTTTATAGTGTTCCCAACGTGAATAATTTTGAAATAAAATTGAGGTTTTGTGCGAAAACAATTTTTGACAAACACACTTCAATTATGCAAATCCTATGTCTACGGGAAGTATATTAGTTCTACATTGTGTTATTATAGTCCTAATTGCACACAAACACAAGAAAAATGAAAATCTCCAATTTTGAATTTTTGTTCAATATGAACCCTAGACTCAAATTGGAATGAAAATAGATGAAATGACTTATAATTGATGATCTTTATGATGTTAGGATTGATTATTAGTGTTGATTTGATCTTCAATTTGTGTTTTAAAGGTTGATTTAAAGTTTTGGTGGTTTTTGGTTCGTGGTTCATCAATGGCTGAAGAGAAGGGATGTTTGTTTTTATGTTTTACAAAAATGAGGGTGACATACTTTTGGTCTCGTCTGGTGGCGGTCCCATATCGATATAGGGGCCGCCTAAAATAATCAGGGAGTCACCCTAGATATGGGGGCCGCCCTCAGCAGAGGGTTTTGGACTCGATTTTTGACATAAAATTTTTACGGAAGGAGTGACGTTTTAATTTGCATTTCGCGAATTAAAAATGCTTAAAGTGCTTCAGACGAAGTATTTAAGTTGTCACGACACGGAGTGGACCACGAACTAGAATCGAGACAGAAGAAAAGAGAAACGATTTATGGAATGTGTTCCATCATTCCTAAACCAAGACGTAGATAGTTGAACGATTCACGTTTAAGGGGTTTAGTGAGAATGTCGGCGATATTGTCGACGGGCGACACTTTTTCGATAGAGATATGTCCTTTCTGGACATTATCACGAAGAAAGTGGCGACGAATTTCGATGTGGTTGGTTCGAGAGTGTTGCACCGGGTTTTTGCTAAGGTCAATCGCGCCTTTATTGTCACACATTATCAGGACGTCGTCGAGTCGAACGTCGTAGTCAATAAGAGCTTGTTTCATCTATAGTGCTTGTTGACATGCCTTTCCGGCGCTTACGTATTCGGCTTCGGTAGTGGATATAGAAAGAGCGGTTTGTTTCTTCGAGAACCAAGATGTCAAACAACATCCCACAAACGTATAAATACCACTAGTGCTCTTTCTGTCCACATAATCTCCCGCATGATCAGAGTCGGCATATACTACAGTTTCTATGCCGATCCCATTAGGATACCATAATCCTAAGTGCGTAGTGCCTTTAATGTATCGAAAGATACGCTTAACTGCTTCAAGATGAGAGGTTTTGGGGACCTCTTGAAAGCGTACACAAAGGCAGACACTAAACATGATATCGGGCCTACTTGCCGTTAGGTAGAGTAAACTACCTATCATGCCTCGATACTTGGTACTATCTACCGACTCACACTCTTCGTCTTTCATGAGTTTAGTATCCGAGGACATGGGGGTTTTCATTGGTTTAGAATCTTCTAAGCCAAATTTCTTAAGCATTTCTTTAATATATTTAGATTGATTAAAGAAGATACCGTCTTCCATTTGTTTTATTTGTAATCCAAGGAAGAAGTTAAGTTCACCCATCATGCTCATCTCGAACTCGTCATGCATGATTTTGGCAAATTCATCACACATGTCTTGACAAGTCGAACCGAATATAATGTCGTCGACATATATTTGAACGATGATGATATTTGAACTTTTCTTCTTAGAAAAAGTGTGTTATCTACCATTCCCATTTTGCACTCATGTTTAACAAGAAAAGCTTTTAATCTATCATACCAAGCTTTGGGTGCTTGTTTAAGACCATATAAAGCTTTCTTTAGTTTATAAACATGATCCAATTTTTCGAAGTCAATGAATCCCGAAGGTTGTGCCACGTATACCTCCTCATTGATAAAACCGTTCAGGAATGCACTTTTTACATCCATTTGGAATAGCTTAAAATTTAAAGCACAAGCATAAGCTAATAGTATTCTAATAGACTCAAGTCTAGCAACTGGGGCATAAGTTTCATCATAATCGATGCCCTCTTGTTGATTATAGCCTTGAGCAACTAGCCTAGCCTTATTTCAAGAAACAACACCGTTCTCGTCTAACTTATTTCTAAACACCCACTTAGTTCCTATGATTGTCATATTCTTAGGTTGTGGTACTAACTCCCAAACATCGTTTGCAATGAATTGATTTAATTCTTCTTGCATAGCGATTATCCAACTTTCATCCGTTAAGGCTTCATTCACATTCTTAGGTTCTATAGTTGATATAAAACAAAAGAAGTTACTTTGGTTTTGGGCTTGTGACCTAAGAGTTCTTTGGTTAAGGTTTCCTATGACATTTTCTAATGGATGGTTTCTAGATTCCTTAATATTGACTATTTCATCAATTTTTAAAGTTTCATCCTCAATGTCATTTTCTAAGTTTTTCTTTTCGGTAACCTTAATTGCTTCTATTTCATCTAAGTCATCATCCACCAAGGGTGATGTCTTAGAGGGTGGAGGAGTTTCATCGAATGTCACGTTGAGTGATTCTTCGATTTTCATGGTGTGTTTATTAAGGATGATGTAGGCTTTGCTATTTTGGGAGTAACCTAAAAAGACACCTTCGTATGACTTTGGGTCAAACTTAGTGAGGTAGTCTTTGGTGTTTAGGATGAAGCACTTGCTTCTAAACACTCTAAAGTAATCAAGAGTAGGTTTCCTACCTCTCAAGAGTTCATAAGGTGTTTTACCTAAGATGGCTCTAATTAGGATTCGGTTAGGATATATTTTTGATAGTATCTACAGCGTTACACCCCAAAAATTTATGTGGTAATGAATTGTTCATTCAACATGGTTCTACTCATTTCTTGTAGTGTCCTATTTTTCCTTTCTACCACGCCATTTGATTGTGGAGTGCGTGGAGCCGAGAAGTTATGTGTAATACCGTTGGCATTACAAAACTCTCCAAATTGCACTTCATTATCAAATTCTCTACCGTGGTCCGTCCTAATTGACACTATTGAACATCCTAATTAATTTTGTATTTTCTTACTAAAGATTTCAAATTGCTCGAAATCCTCGGTTTTATTCTTAAGAAATCTTGTCCAAGTATATCTAGCTTAGTCATCTACTATGACTAAGGTGTAGAGGTTTCCTCCGTAACTCTGTACGGCGGATGGACCAAAGAGATCCATATGAAGGAGTTCTAAGCATCTAGTCATTGAGACTATATTCTTAGCTTTGTGACTAGCATGAGCTTGTTTTCCAATTTTGCAAGCATTACAGAAGTGTTGATCAAACTTAAGCTTAGGTAAGTTTCTAACTAATTCCTTAGATGCTAACGATTAAATGAGACGCATATTAGCGTGACTTAATCTTCTATGCCACAACGTGGAATTTTCATCAATTGTTGCAAGACAAATTTTTTCTTTTGGCTTATTTCCTAATATCATCACGTATAAGCCTTTCTTCCTAATACCTCTACCTATAATCTTACCATCCTTAGTGATTTCACTATCGTGCTTAGAAAAAGTTACTCTACACTTATTATCACATATTTATCCTACACTTAGCAAGTTAAATCTTAAGTTATCTACATGTTCTACCAAAAATAACATTACCTCCATTGTATGCCTTGTAGGTTGAGAGGAGCTTTTGGTTACTCGTTATGTGTTTAGAGAAACCACTATCCTTTATCCACTCATCGGGTTCCAAGTCGACTCCAAGGCATATCTTTTAATATAAGACAATAACTCAAACATTTGGTCCCCAATATCTCATGGGTCAAAAGTTGTTAGTGCTAAACATCCCTTGCATTTGATGCAATTGACTGGGATGTGGAAATGGGGAACACATTTCCCATGGCATGTAACTTTGAGGTTGGAAGTAGTTCCAAGTTACAGGAAAACCATGAGGTTGGTTTTGTCGACCAACATTCCTTTTTGGTTGCGGTGTCTTAGAACGAGGATAATGATTATTCACTCTTCTAGGTGGTGGAGTTTTTTTTCTAAAATTTGGTTTATAAAATCCAACTCCAGGTTTTAACGTTGGTTTATAAAATTGTTTAACCTCATTATCACTAGCAACAGGAATTTTAACATTGTTTACCATTATGTGTTTTGGTCTAGGACCCAAAATGGACTTTTGAAAAGAAATAGAATTTTTAGAATTTGGTGAACAGACAGGCGGCCCCTTGATTGCTTTGGGGGCCATCTGGACTTTATGGGGGCCGCCCAAGATATTTAGGGGACCGCCACCAGAGAACGTTTCTTTCTGAGATTTCACAAATTTTATTTCCTTAGTCTTGCTAGTTGATTCTTCACATGAGTTAAACCCTAAACCTAATTTATCATCGGAGGATTTTTGATTGCTTAACATTTCATTTAAGCAATGCGTGCTCTTTTCAAATTTAGTTAGTTTAAGAGCTTCTTCTTTGAGTTTTTCATTCTCAATTTTGAGTGATTGACAATTTGTACATTCGAGATCAACTCCCTTGTTTTTCTCTAATGTAGACAATTTTAATTTTAGTTTACTGAGTTCATTTTCTAAACTATTTCTAGTAACTTTTAGTTTTTTATTCTTAGTGATTATTTTTAAACTCATCTTGCAAAGTTTATCATATTCATTATCTAAAGTAAAATCGTCAATTGATGAATTTTCAACACTAAAGTAAGAGGAATCGAAACATACCTCATTTGATGCTTGAGCTACGAGACACGTCTCATCTTTAGCCTTCTCATCATCTTCTTCACCGTTATCACTCCAAGAACCTCCTACGAACGCTCTTTGGTTCTTGTCTTTCGGTGGGTTTGGACATTCTCCAATAAGATGATTTGGATCACCGCATCTAAAACATTTTCTATCACTTTTGCCGTTCTTGTCATCTCGGCTTCTTTAGAACGTCTTTTTGTCGTTCTGTGGTTGTCTCACGAATCTACCTCTTCTCTTGAAGAACTTCTTTAAGTCTCTAACCGCCATGGCGTACTCTTCGTCTTTACTTCTGAAAGTCAAACATTCTTCATCACTAGATTCCTTTTTAGCCTTTAAAGCAAGAGATCTCATTTCTCCTTTAGCTTTGACTATTTCAGAATCTTTCTTGATGATCATCTCATGGACTTTGAGATTACCAATGAGTTCATCAAGAGATAATGACTCTTCAATCGCCGTGACCTTAGCTCTCCATTTGGGATGTAGAGCCATAAGAAACTTCCTAACATAGTTTTTGCTAGAATAACATTCATCAAGAGCTTTTAGACTAGTAATAATAGTATTAAACCTAGCAAAAGCACTATCAATAGATCCGTCTTTAGAAATGACGAATTGTTCATATTGTTGTACCAAATGGTCAATCTTGTTATCTTTGACTTGGCTATTACCTTGACGAGTGATTAACAAAGTTTTCCAAATTTCTTTTGCCGTATTACACATGAAAATTCTTTCATATTATTTTATTGGTAAAACATTGTAAATAACCATTTTGGCTTTGTTATTTTTCGCAAGCCTCTTTTTAAGATCATCACTTTGTTTTTCAAAAGGGATAACCTCATCTAATTTGGTTTCCGGATTTTGTTCAGTAGGTTGGAAATCACCGTTAGTAATAACATGCCAAAGATCAAGATCTTTTGATTTTTAATATATGTTTCGAATCTATTTTTCCAATAAATAAAACTATCACTTTCAAGGAGTGATGGTCTTTGCAAGAAGACATTTCACCAAAATTGTAAGTTCATGAGACAAGGATCATTGTTTGTGGCACATTATAAAGCCTTACGAATAGGCCATGTGCAGTACGTATCTATGGATCTCCATGATCAATCTAAAGTAGAAAAAGGTACTTTATATGATACTCCATCCTTTATTACAATAATAAATGTTATATTTGCTTCATACATCACATGCCAGGCCAATATATAGGTTGCTAGAATGGAGTAAACTTCGTGGTACTCTAACTTTGTGAAAAAAACATCGTCAAATAGAAGGTACACCGAATTTTGTTTTTGAACGATAATTTACATTTATGTAATTTGCTTTTCCGGGGCCCATTGGATCACCATTTAGTGTATTCATTTTGAATTTTGGTTGTTCGTGATTGCGACTTTTTAGATTTTGATAACCACCTATTCTATTTTTTTTCTTTCAGGTGGAACACTTATTGGGTTAAAAGCATAAAAAGGAGCAACATGTTTCTCAATGGTATGCTTGACTTGCATACGAGTCTTTCGCGCATGAGCGATTAACTTTCAGTTCTGGATAACTGAGATGGAGTAGGCCGATTAACTTTCACGTATTGAGTTTGATACCAAACATCGATCTATGTTGATAGAAAAGTTTGTGACTTTCTGTCAGCTCTTAAAGACTTTTTGCTGGCGATTTTGTCCTTTTTGTAAGGTATGGCTGCGATTAATAAGAGTAGTATCTTTACTATACATTAGTCTGGTCATGATGTGACTGATATTCATGATTGAGGAAATGAGAAATCATAGGTTCTGTTAGGAATTAGACGTGCCAACACACAACAACTGTATCATAATCCTTGTTATTGCTGCTCATGTTGTTGCAAATAAGAGCCAGTTCACCATTTTTACAATTCTAGGTAATTTCGGTAATACCATGGTAAAATTATTTAGTTAATTGATATAAATGAGTTGCTTTTGTTTTGCAGAATTGCAGACTTGGTCTCTATATAACTCGAGAGCTAGAGCGACAATGTGCAAAATATCTTGGCTTAACATATGGCATGTAGCAGGACAGTAAAAGATGCAGGTTTTGGGAAAGCCCAAATGGCAAATGATGCAGTAGTATCAATAAAATATGCAATGTATCCTAGCTTTTTAAATAGTAGGATATCAATGCATTATAATGTAAAGCTTTTTTTATAACATCATATGCAATTTAAAGAAGTTTACAATAAGGTGTAAGGCATGTTTTTGCCTATATCATAAACTTTTGAAATAGATAGTTGAGGGAAATTGTTTGGAAGTTGTCATGTATCAACATTAAACATACATAAAAAAGACCCAATACAAAAGACACCAATTGAGAAGGAATTCAAGCATCACACTAGAAATATTGTGAACAAGGAAGCTTTCAACAACCTACATTAACATTCCAAGATAGTCCTTTGAAAATAACTTATGAAAATCGTGTGTTTCTCTTTCTTTGAAATAAGCACTAAACTTTGTCGAACATTGAGTATTTTCTTTGTTATAACTACTGGCAATGTATACAATGCATGGGTCTTAGAGTGTGATGCACGCTACGTGAAATCAAACTATCATGTTACCAAAACTGATCAAGTCGATCCGAGGCTTAAGACCTAACGGTTATGTTAAATTCGAGGTTACTTAACTTATTTTACAACTATTTGGCTAAGAATTGTGATACACAATTCAATCAGATGCACCATCAGATTTATACTTCAATGATTTCCGTTTAACATTACGACTAAGGAACAATTTTTTACAAAGCCCGGTGCAACGCACGAGTCTGAACGCCTCGTAATTATAAATGTTGGTTTAAAGTGGTGTATGCTAAAAAATAAAATTCTTGCAACAAGTTATATGTTAGACAAGTCATTGGTCCAAGCCCGATTACGGGATTGTGATCCATTAGATTTAGGGTTTAGGTTGCTTATTATCAAAGCTATGTATTTACTAGTATAAATCAAGGTTGTCATGATCGGGATCTTACTTAGGATCATTTTTGGCTTTGCAAGATTGTAATCGTATGATCGGATCGGGATCGTAAGATCCTATGAAAACATATGTATTTTTGTATTAGGTTATTTTTTTATATTTCTATATGTTTTTATATAATATTTTATATGATGGGCATTTACATATATCCCAAAAACACTTCAATATTTACATATTTTATCAAAACATTCTTTAATAGCATTTTACATCATGCATTGATAACTTGTGTTTTAGATAAATATTTAATTTTTCAAGTTTTATTGGGTTATATGAAATTCTCAAATTCCCCCTTATATGATAAACGAATCTAAATGGATGATAAAAGAAAAAAATTCTATATTCAAGTACCATGATAGTAGAACGTTAAATATATTGTAATACATACTTTCACAAAGTTCATTCATGTTTCAATCGATAAATGAATGATTTGGATACAAAAAAGATACTACATACGTGCAACTACTTTATGTTTCAATCTTTAAACGATTCTATATAGAAAAGAAATATGAAATGGTCTTAATGAAAATTTATAAACCTTAGCCTAAATTCTCAAAAGTCCAAAATAATGTCATTCTAGGATCCCACGATCCGATCCGATCTGATCCTACGATCCTATTTACGATCCTATGATCCTGAAACGATCCTACTTGAATTGCAATCTTGGTACGATCTTGATCGTTTTTTGTGTGTGGGATCGTAGGATCGTACGATCCTACGATTAGGATCGCGATTTTAACAACCTTTGTATAAATACATATGCTATCTCATATGTAAGTCATTTAATCAATAATACTCTTATGGTATTTTACATGGTATCGGAGCTTTAGGTTCAACCCACCAACAACAATTGCTATCCTCCGGTCATCGGCTATTTACCGGTGATCCGGAGGGATCCCGTTTTTTTTCGCTTTATTGTTTTTATTTATTTAGGATTTTATTTTCGTATTCAATTTATAAACATTAAACCTTAGCCGTCAAAACACACAAAATATGTTGAGTGCCTTCGATCAATCATTTTTTTCTTCCTCATCTAATTGTTTTCGTTGTCGAAGATCATTGTCGTTGACAACAAATGTTGACCACCAAATTGCCGCTCCCTCCTAAAGGCAATGTAATCCATGACGTAAAAAATTGTCATAAAAAATAAAGGAAACCGCGAAGCAGTATACAATTATGTTTTCAAATACAAGTCCATCTCCGTGCAAACGATCAACGAAGAAGAGAAGAAAGAAATAAGAAGAGAAGAATAAGGCGATTTTAACATTCTATCCAGTTTGTCCGTCCGGAAGACTCCCATTCAAACTGCGGGGGAGTGTTAGACGAGTCCTTGACCCAAGCCCGATTGTGGGCTTGTGGTCTATTAGGTTTAGGGTTGCTTATTATCAAAGCTATGTATTTAATATAAATACATATGCTATCTCATATATAAATCATTGAATCAATAATACGGTATTTTACATTATATTATAAAGATAGGTATCTGCAATGAATGTCGATATCATTCATGAGAGTAACGACTAGAATATCAGACTTTGCGTATAGTCTTTTGTTTTAAAGATGTATTGTCACTCTTTGGAAGTATATTCATGCCATACATATTTTTTTAGGTACTATATATTCCAACGTTCTTATAATGAAAATTTATTAAAGTACTATGTATATTAGCCTCATACGTATAATTTCGACTATATATAAGTGGTTGTGTTATTGCTTATTTTTTATGTTTTCTGCTTATCTGGTTTCTTTTAAGCAGAAACGCAGTTTTGGTATCCAATTCATGATTTTTTATATCGCTTGATCTTATTTTGTTATATACCATTTACTAGAGTAAAACCATTTACCAAAAAAAAACCTTCATGATTTTCTAATTATTTTTAAGCAGAAAATTGGTTTTTCATAAACAGGTAAGGAGTTACTTATTTAATATTGTAATAAATAAAAATTAGTTTTACTGTCATATTCAACCTGAAATCTCTAAGATAAGATTAATGTATCAAATACAAGATGTTTTAGTATTATTGCATTTTTTAACAAATAAGCAAATTCAAACATTGTTTTTTAAATACTTATCTTTTAAGAAACTTTTAAATACTTTTTTAAGCAGAAAAAATAAGCAAGCTTAAACACCCTCGAATACTAAAACCTTCACCTCATTGCAAACGTAATAAGCAAGGCAGTTAAAAGCGAAATCGACCTCAAAGCAACGTGCCTTCCTTAAGGAGAGAAGCGACAAAAAGCAAACGCTTGAGTGAACTTTTTACCATTTGTGCATATGATTGTGTTCAGGGGACGAAGCCAGAATTTTAGTCAAGAGCGGGTCAAAAATAAATTTAGTGTTTAGCCTACAAACTAATATGCTAAAATGATAGTTTGTTGTTAAAGATGTAGTCATTTTTTAGAACAAGTAAAAAAGAAATATTGAATTACTACTCAAATAAACAAAAACTCATAATTAAACTAATTTTAATTGATGAACACTACATAATACAACATATTATACGATTCAAATCTATATAACAATAAATAGATGAATTGTAATCGAACTAAACTAAATTGGAGAAGGCTTCAAAATGCATGGAATCTTAATGCTAAGGAGTAAAGATGGGCCAAATGAACTTAGAGGGACTAATATATATAGTACAAGTCTATTAAATATATGAGCTTCTATTAAAAATTTTGGGGTTGGCCAGGGCCTACCCAACCCATAAGCTAGCTCCGTCAAATATGAAAACAATGATCAAATAAAAACATAATTATCTTAAAATCTTCATTTCTGATTAAAAAAGACCAAAAATGAAAAGTTTATTCAAATACTTAAAGCCTAAATTCTACTATTGACCTATTGTTATTCAGAATATTCGGCTAAGTTCTCATTTCTTATTTATCCATTGTTTCGAAATTCACTATATCATCTTCATCTATAAGATCATTGTCGGATTCATCTCGAAGTGTCCTACTTGTAGACGCCGACGTATTTCTTCTTGTATAATGCCTTGGCTTATTTACACCACTAGCTCTATGTATGGTACCCTAAGTTAGTGTTTCATCTTCGCCAAACACAAACTTATGAAAGCCACTTATTGATCTCATAATATTTTATTAAAGGGTTAGTTTTGTGATTATTTAACCTAATTTAGAATATTAGGGCTTTTTGATCGCTTCTCGACAGCCTCTTAACGCTTTTTATCGTTGGAGCAAAACTCATCGCTTCTTTGGAATTAATGGAGTTACCCCTGGTTACCTATATTACATGGAGGAAAATAGGTTAGCTTGAAGTTTGAGGTTTGCAAAATACATACTTGAGGTACATACATCTCCCTTGTATAAGGTAGAGTATACACACATATACATACATCAAGTAGAATATCTAAGTATGATTACACTCCATAACTCATTATGCATAGACAAGATGTTGGGATATGTCCATATCATAAATAAATATATGGCCAGAAATATATGAGCCTATAGGGGCACACGCGTTTACACAGAGGATATGTTTATTAATGTAATTAATATATTTATTGTATATTAATTATATTAATATGTTTCACGAAATAATTAAACGGTCTTTAATTATAACGTTAGACGTTAGATTTATTTAATAAATATTAACAAGTGAAAGACTTGTTAGTACGAAAACTAAACACATAATGTGTTGGTTGTAGACCGGTCAAACAAGAAAAGAATGAGGGGTCCGAATGTAGCACTGATTGAAAGGTAATGGCCTTCTCTTGGATCACATTAGTAAAAGCATCTCATGAGCCCACATCTTACACTCTCTCGCATGCATCTACATTCATCCGCAGATAACTCTTGGTTTGAAATAGTATCAATTGATACCGTCTCTTTTTTTTCTAAATTTGATACTTCAAGCATAATATCCACTGTTTTATTACCATACCGGGTGACTGTCAGCCACCTAGTACCGTGTACCTATACTCTTGTTACATCCTGTGTGTGTAGCTTATACATATCGTCCTTGTGATCACCCTCGGATAACCGTTGATCCTCAAAACGTGCTTCTGTTGCACGGGCTAATGAAAAAGCTTCGTCTAGAGTTTCGGGGTTTGACCTTAAGAGTAAACATTGTAGATCCAGTTTAAGTCCGGAGATATAAAACGACTTAAGTAAAGATTCAGGGATCGTTACTCGTTTTATAAGCATCTCAAACTCCTGCTGATAATCTTCCACAGTACCCATTTGCAAAAGCTTAGAGAGTGTGTATTCCGCGTCCGAAACGCTGTTGCCCGATGCCATGAATAGTCACTCGGAAAACAAAAGTTTTTTTCGATGAACAGTACCGTGAATAGTACCCGATGAACAGTACCGTGAATAGTACACCGGTGAACAGTAACTTTTTTTTATCCTTAAATCGGTAGCCCTCAACAAGGACTCTCAATGAAATCACCAGTTGATACGACCCGGTTTGAGTTGTATCGGGATAGGGCACCCCTTCAAGCGTGATGCGAGCTCCTTAAGACAAAAAGAGAGAAAAACATATTTATTTATTTGACCAAAAGCTTAACTTTCATTAATAAACCCATTCGGTATATATAGCCGAATAAAACACAAGATAAACATGAGGAAATGATAAACATTCCTAAACAAATACCTATCCTAAAACGACTCAAACATATATCCTAACACATATTAAACTATGATAATTATCCTAATCCTATTTGATATTTATCCGCGACTTCACGGTCGTAACAGGTTACCTATATTACATGGAGGAAAATAGGTTATCTTGAAGTTTGAGGTTTGCAAAATACATACTTGAGGTACATACATCTCCCTTGTATAAGGTAGAGTATACACACATATACATACATCAAGTAGAATATCTAAGTATGATTACACTCCATAACTCATTATGCATAGACAAGAGATCTCATGTGAGATATGTTATCAGTCCATATCTTTTTGGAATCTTATCTTCACAAAAATATATTTGAGGGTAAGCATTGAAGAGTTGTACGATTCTACCATATGTATCTACATTATCTTCAAGCAACTTATAAGTGGTGTCTACTTGCACAAACCTTACTGATTAACTATCAACTTGGAACATGTTAAAACTTCACATACTATCCTATAAAAGGGCATACTCATATGGTTGTAAGGACACACCAAATTCTCTTTACTTTCTCATTTATAGCTTAACATTCATATAAGAGTGTCTATACATTCTTATGAAATCACGAAACAATCTAGAGAAAAAGATAAAGAAAAAGAAAAGAATGAAAGAAGTACTTCAAGAGAAATAAAAAACAAATGGTCTTCTTCTTTGCAGATGAAGAGCTTAGATGCACCTCTTCTTCTGCAGACATGGTTTGCAGATGAAGAGGTAACAAACGAGGAAACCTAAGTATTTGTAAGAATTTGATGAGCAATCACGATTATTGTTTTGAGATGATTTTAGTCACAATCAACAAGCATGATAGCACATCAACATTCCACAATACCAACGTGTATAAAAGATGTACATCACAACATATAACTAAGCAATACATTTTTTTTGACCGATGTGGGACTGAAGACTTTATACAAGTCAGTTTTCGAGAATAATTGTTCAATATTGCAGCATACATTATTGTTGTTGATCAAATAACCTTTGTGTTCTTCGTATACATTGTCTTCTTTTGAAGCTATGAGAAAAATGACGCAAAGCTTAAATTCAGTTAATTGGATTTACATCACTCGCGTATGTTTTATAGATAAAACGAAGGAGGGAGGTTTTTGGATGACGTAGGAGATTTGAGTGACGTGATATCACTTTTTAGCCATGACACGAAAATACTCAGCTCTCTAATAAAAACTCAACTAACTAATACTTCTTGGACCACCTAAATTGTTAATTAAAAAATCATGGATTAATCAATGTGTATTTATCCATACATTAATGAATTACAACCTGCAAAAACATAGTAATATTTTTAAAAGTTTATAAATTAATGAAGTACTAATTTATACTACATAGTGCCACTAGGGGTGTTGAAAACGAGCCGAGCCGTTCGTGATAAGCTCGACTCGAATCATTCGTTGAAAAAACTCGAACTAGCTAGCGCTAAATGACTCGAGCACGAGCTCAAGGACACCCCAACCCCTCCGCCCTAAAATTGGAGCTCATTTAACAATCGATCTCGAGCTTTGTATACAAAGATCAGCTAGGCGCGCGAGTTTAAACGAGCTCAAAACAAATAAACGAGCTTGAACAAGCGCAAGAAGTAAAACTGCATTTTTTATAATCTCATGACAAACGAGTCGAGCCGAGCGATAATCGAGCTCGAGTTTTGTATACAAAGATTGACTAGGCTCGCGAGCTTAAACGAGCTCTAGTAAACGAGCTCAAAACAAACAAATGAGTCAAGCCAATCTCGAGCTTTATATATCATATCACGTCTATAATATAAACGAGCCAAACTCGAGCTCGTTTCCACCCTGCCACTAATGTGAAATGTAAAAGTGGATAATGGCCCATTTATTAATTGCATTAGATAATGTTGAATTCATAGAAAAATTAACAACTAATTGCATTAACGTACGTTCATTAAACTCATAAAAAAATTCTAAAAGCTAATTGCACCCAAAATGAGTAAAATAAAATACTTAAAAGGTTCAATTGCTTGAAGAAAGTGATGCGCAGTCATGAGTCATTTTGTAAGATATTATGATTTCACAATTTTCACATCAACAACATGAATAGCACATTAACATCCAACAATATGAATCAAGCATAAAAACAATAGTTCATCATAATAAATATACTAAGCAATACATTTTTTCTTTGACCGATGTGGGACAGGAGACTTTATACAAGTTAGTTTTTCAAAGAATAATTGTTTAAAAATAAAAAAAAAAAAAAATATATTGCAGCATACATTCTTCTTGTTGTAATCAAATAACTTTTGTGTTCTTTGTATACATTGTCTTCTTTTGAAGCCACGAGAAAAATGTGCCAAGCTTAAATAGGTTATTTAGCAACAAGACGATTGGATTTACATCACTCCGAAACCTTTTAAATAGATAAAACGCTTATAAAAACCAAAATATCATAATTTACTAAAAGCGAAGCCCCCCGCCGTAAAAAAAAAATAAGATAAATAAATACAACAAACAACATAAAATGAGCTGGAGCTTTAATATGCCTTACGAAAGTAGTTCAGCGGTTCTTAAGCAAGTCCAGCTGGATGTACGAATCATGAATTATGAAAAGTTGTGGATCAAATAATAAGAAATTAATTTCAATTCTCGACAATGAACTCTTGAAACTATACAAGTTATGCCTAGCACCACCTTTATAATATTGCATTTAAGTATTCATACATAACATATAGAAAATATTTATTCGAAGTTTATATATTACGATCACATTAATCATTTTTCACAAAAAATGTTTAGAATATTTACATTAGGAGCAAAAAAATCGTTATACGATAGACGTTTAGAAATACTTGTAGAATTATTTGAATATTCAGTGAGAAAAACTTTATGTATATTATGCACGGTTCGGTTCGGTTAACCGCGGAATCTAAAGTTAAAAAACCCAAACCGACCGTTATAATCGGAGTTTTTTCGGGTTCGGTATTTTAACCGGTATTCGGGTTTTTGGTTCGCTTTGAGCGGATTCGACTCGTTCGTCGGTTCTCGGAATTATTTTGAACACCCCTAGCGGTGAAGAGGCTTATGCGAAAGTGTCTACAGAATTGGGGTCGAACCCTAGGGAGAAAATTAATCCTCTTGCCACGCCTGATCACCCTGCTGCCGCAATATCGAGTCGGGAACCCGGTATACCAAAACAGAAAAAATTCAAAGGGATATGACGGCTCGCAATTTCGATCAAAAACCTAAATATACAAAAAAGAAAAGTTAAAAGTATTAAAAGGCCAAGTACTTGTAGGAATTTGATGTGCAATGGTCGTCGTTGATTGTAAATATTGGGTTCGAACCCTTGGGAGAAAATTAATCCCTCATTGGCCACGCATGTTCACCTGCGCCGCAATATCGAGTCGGAAACCCAGGTATACCAAAACAGAAAAATTCAAAGGGATTGATCGGCTCGCAATATCGAGTCAAAAACCTAAATATACAAAAAAGAAAAGTTAAAAATATTAAAAGGCCAAATACTTGTAGGAATTTGATTTGCATGGACCGTTGTTGACTGTAATATATTAATTACTAGTAATGAATTCATTATCTCAAATATTCACAATCCCACAACAATAGCACATCAACATACCACATATCAACCTGGACAGAACATGTACACCACAATATATAACTAAGTAGTAAATCTTTCTTTCGACCGATGTGGGACTGAAGACTATCTAAGAAAAAATGTACTACTACTATAAAAGAGCATCATACATCATTGTTTTCGAAATCAAATAACCTTTGTGTTTTTTGTATACATTGTTTTTCTTTTGAAGCTATGAGAAAAATGGTGCCAAGCTTAATCAGTTTTTTGGTGACCATACAAACTCGCGCAACTTTTACAGATAAAACGCTAATAAAAACCATAATTTACTAAAAACGAGCTCCGTCATAAAAAAATTTATGAGTAAATAAATAGTTACTCTAATATGGAGTAAAAACACATGTAAAATAAAGAGTTAATTGCATAAATCGTCCACGTGGTTTGTCGGGTTTAACGAAATTAGTCCCGGTAATTATTTTTTAACGGATCATCTCCCTATGGTTTTGACGCGTAACGCGTAATGAAAAGAGTGATATTTGTGTTTTTTGAGTGATAAAAAAAGAAAGTGAAAAGTGAATGTGTTGCGCCTCTTGAATTTTAATAGCGGGACACATGAAAATACCGAAACTCCCTTCTGTTAACATCCAAATTAACAGTGTTAGCTGATGAGGAACCAAACATGTTACGGGTTCGGTTAAAAAAAAGTTCTAGAGACCAATTTCGTTAAACCCGACAAACCACAGAGACGATTTATCAAACTGTCATCTTGGCGCTAAACTTTTATCATTAAAATGGCTAATAATCTTACATAAAACCTCACATGAGTGAGATATATGAGGCCCTGAAGCCACTCCTAGAGCTAAAGGACATGGCATGTAAGTCGCCATATTTCCAAGCGATGCAGTCAGAGCGTACAGGAAGCAACTCTAGTAGAAATGGGTCAAAAGGACAGTCAATGAGGAGTCTATCGATTTCTAACTCTCCGTATCACCAGAATCAACCGCACTGCTCTCCAAAACCCTCCCCAAAACCTGTCCAATAAGCGATAGGTTTTATGATCATATGATGTTGTAGTTTAGTAAACATGTGAAAACAAGTGAAGTGATTGATAAGGTAGTGATATTTTGTTTATGTTATTGTTGAAACACCTGTTCAGTTTGCATCTTCATTGTTCAAAGCGTTTATGTTGCAGTCTTTTTTGCTTTTGTTTGCTGTTTGCATCTTCAAGGTTCGATAATTGTCCCTAAACTGAATCAGTTTTTTAAGAGTAGTAAAATATGTGAGTCAAACAAGGTGGGTTAGAAGTTGATAAGTAAACAAGTTTCGGTGGCTGATGGGACCGATGGCTACTCCAGTTCTCGGTTGAGCCGGCCGGTCTTGTCTGGTTTTCAGAACCGTGTTCAGGTTAACACCTAAGAAACCTCGGGTGGGGGACATTGACACCCATATCACTCATTCATCATGTTACTATTATGAAATTGAGAGCATCAATTACTCTTATGGAACACTGAATCACATAATGTACTAGTTACTGTAGTTACACAGAACCATTCGAGCAAATTGCTACAATGTATCACCCCCGCGTAATGTCCTAGAGCATCAGTTAAGAAGGGCTTTTGAAGAAATAGGAGTTGCATTCAATTTCAACTCTTGGCTAAAAAGGTCACTATAGCAGATGCTCATTGCTTAGTCGTCAAGGTTTCTCTGCCGATTTATACCTTTTGGATACTACTAGAATGTTACTCGTGCAAAGCAGCGGTTTCGGAGACATTAAAAATAAAAAACTAAAAATTAATAATTAAAGAACACAAAATTTTAGAAAATATGGTGAAATTAAATACTAAAAAAATAAATAGATAAAAAAATATTTCCAATTAAAAATAAAGGTGATTTTTTAATAAAGAAGTGACATATGTCACTTTAAGGGTGTGTTTGGTGACACCTAGCAGTTGTTGGAATTTAACAATCAAGTTAACCATTAACTCATACGAGTGCGCAGCGGATAGATCTAGTCTAGTACAATAATTAACATACATATAAAACACATTTAAAGGACATGTAAAATAAATAGGAACATACCCTCGTCGTCACCAGACAAAGTGGTTAAGTTACCACCTCTATGGTTGCTCACACAACACGTCAAACAAGCACGTCACGATGCTAGTCGTTGTTTCACGTCTCTCAAACACCAAGTGTTACTTTTGTTTCTTGAACTAAGTATAACAAACAACCCGTGTTTAATACTTATTCTAGATCCGATCCAAATACCTAAGTGGTATGCGTTTGGATCGAACAAAGAAACAAATAAAAAAGGAAAACCCAAAACAAACCACCATAGGACTCGAACCCTGATCTGCTTTAACTAGAATGGACGACACGAGCATTGGACTGGATGTCCTTTGTTGCTTTAATTCGATCTGATTTACTCTTATTGGATGATCAGTGGATGCATTGTAAATTCTATACGTGTCATACAAATCATGCATACGTGAATATATCTATGCATGCAGCCAACAAGGTTTTGTATTCTGTTTGTCAAATCACAAGGAAAATAAGAAAACAAAATAGGTTTTAGGGTTTCTGACTTTATTTTGTGTCGTATAGTGTTGTGATGGTTCGGCTGAAAAGAGGAAGAGAAGAGGGTGTTTATATAGCCCTCTAACCCTAATCTCTCAACTTGTTCTCCACTCCAAGTCTATTGTCTAGCAATCCCACACTTTTCAAAACCGACACTTTAACCCTTCTCCTTTTATTTAACATGTATGAATTAGTTTACAACGTCTAACGGTTAAACTAATTACCGTTAAATATATTTCGTGAAACATATTATATATTTAATAAATATAAACGAGTTACATATATTAAATACATAATAAACGTACTCTTCGTGTCTTAACGTGTGTGCCCCCAATAGGCTCACACATTTCTAGTCGTATAGGTGCGTATCCAACTACCATAATCCAACAGCTCCCACTTGGGAGTTCGAGTAGCAGACTGCCCATATACTAACGACGGAAACGTCTAGCAACACTCACATTCGTTTTTAAAACTAGAAATGTCTGAGATCAAGTTTCAAAAACATTCTCAGTAGCATGGTTATGTATCTCTTGCTATAATCATCCCTTTGTTCAGATACCGTTAAACCATGTATATGGATCCTAACTCATTCCATATAGTTTAACCATTTAGATTCTCGTTATAGAACTTAATACAGATATACCAAATGTAATCAAGAATTATCTTGCATTACCCTTTGGGTGCGGCCACACAATTATCTGATTAATTCTGGAGAGGCGCCAATGGTATCATACTGCACATCAAGTGGAGGAACAAATATCAGTAAGGAACAAGTACAACCATTAGGTACATATAGACATATTAATGGAATAACTGAATAAGTATGTGTTAGTACAAAATTAGTATCGGGTTTAGCAAGGTATCGAAGTCCTTAGTTGGGTCGGACCCCCAATTGACTTGAGCACCCGATCTGGTACTAGAGCAAGAGAAGTGAGATGATTTTCTGCACAATTAAAAGTAAACCGTTAGCCTTACCGCAGGGCGGACCCCGCGATTAAGCTCCGGCGTGAGAGTAAATACACATGTTTGTCAGAGAATGTCAGGGTACGTGTGTGAGTTAATGATTAGACAGAATGTACCTTTTTGGGGTGTGAAATGACCCCTATTTATAGGCAAGCCTAATACTAGGGTTTCCTAGTATTTCGCTTGTAACTGCTGGTGGTCGGAGTGGGTCCCTTGTCGGGCAAGGGCCCACGTATAATCGTGTTTGCGGCCGCGAGTGTTCTTCCGCGGCCAGTGTTTGTCCGCGGATGCGGCTGAGAAGATACTCACGTGCGTCTTTGAAATATCTGGAGCATGGCCCTTGTTAGGCTTAGCAGTCCAGCTATTTGTTGTATTGGGCCTGAGCCCATATATGTATATTATGAAGTAAGCCCAGTAAGCTTGGTGCTCATACTATACGTCATCAAGTCCCCCCAGTCTAGTTTGCTTACTGTACGCGGTACAATTATAGCGTGCGGTGAGCATTACTAGACTTAAAGTTCCGTGATCAAATTTTCGTTTACTCCTGCCTTGTTCCGCGTCCTTTGTACTGTTTTGGCAGTTTGTCGTTGGCTACGTGGACTTTTCATGTCCCTTTATCTTCTGCATGATTTGACCGCCTGGGTCCCATATCCAGCTGTTATCATCATCTTTTTACTGTATTTTTGCACCGTTGATTGGGAAGTGTCTTGGCACGTGTCGTCATCCTACCTTAACCTAACTTAAATATACCATGGGTATAAATAGCCGATTCGTGC
>BQNB010067784.1:0-34069 GCA_026074375.1 Tanacetum coccineum | reverse complement strand
ATTGGCTCAACCACATAAATTTGTGGTGGAAAGAAACCCTGACCACATTCACATGCATGGTGTTGGCTTTGTGATCGGTACTTGACATTATGTACGCCAATAAGTCTATGTCCTAGCTCCTAATTGTGCCAATTGACAACTACATATATGAACAAGAAGTGTATAGGTGTCCAATGTACCAATTCAACAAGCTTTTGAGTAATGAAGTTGTGTGTCTCGAACATTGTCTATGTGAGAAATTTTGGTCACACTTTGACGCCGAAAGATCTTATAAGTATTGTAATTTGATTACCCGTATGTTGTTATGCGATGTTTTGAACCTGATATATGTATGTTTAATTAATTAATGTAGTGTTCAAATCGTATAATTAGATTGTCAAACAAGGGATACGTATTGCTTGTTTCAAGCTAAATAAGCATAAGAAAAAGTGTGATATTAGTAAAAGTGGACTCGAAGTATCAGTCTTGAAGTAATGGGATACACACCGGCTATAATTAGAAGAGAGAAATGCACCATTTTAACCAAGTTGTTGGATTTATTGGCTTGGTTTACGACACGTTAAATGGATTAATTAACTTCTAAAAGAGGGTGGCAAAGTCATATTAGGACTGTTACAAGTACCAAACTCCAATTATTCAGAAAAAGTAGATAATATCTTCCCTCCCGGTAAGGACATCGGACGATCTATATTTTTCCTGTCACATCTATTTTCTTTCTCCGACGATCTACATGCGACATTTTAGCCACAATAAGACGACCTACACTAAAAAAAACATACCCCACAAAAATAAACCTTTATTAAACATACACACACAAAAACAAGCACAAGAATCGTTCGTATATACGACCCACATCTCCATTTTGTAAATTGTCGACCGACTACGACTTACGTCCCACAATGAGGAGGACCGACTTCTTTGCGGGTCGACCAACATGTCGACCGAACCATTGCATCCAGCCTAACACAACCTTTTCATAATTATCATATTCGTTTTTTAGTTGTCTCAAATTAATTGTTTATTTTTAAAAAAATAGATAAAAAATTTACATTAAGTTTATCAAATCATCCTTACTTTGCGTTATTATTACAAACTTTAAAAGACTTATAAATTATTTGGTTAAAAATAAAATTGTCATTGTGCAAAAAGTAAGAGATGAAACTGTAATAATGATATTTTTTTTAAACTATGCGTTATTTTATCTGTGAGCAATAATTATGGAACGAAAGGAGTAACATAATACGGTATGATTTTGTTTACTTGGCATAATGTTACAAAGTTAGATATTAGCAATGTTTTAAAACCCGCTTTTTTTATTGACTTGGTTTAGCAGCCGGTTCATCGGGTCAACGGTTCAACTGGTTGAACTGTCGGGTCAAACCGGTTCTATACATATGTATATATTTTTTCATATATTTAACATGTAGTATTGTATAATCTTAAAATTTATCTTACATTCACTTAAAATGATGAAAGAGATTGATTCATTAACGATAAGCTTTAGTTTTTAAGTTTTATATCTATAAAACTAAAACAAAGATTTGCTTAAACATTTAACTTATGATTTTAAGTTATAAAAAACTATAATAAAATTATACAATATTAGTTTATATTTTAAGTTAGTCTTTACTTTATTTTATTAACTAATATTAGTGATCACCATTTCGACTTGTCAATTAAACTTAGAAAATTTATAAGAAAATGAGGTTTTTGTTAGATTTTTTAAAAAGAAGTCATGACTCAGCTGGTTTGCAATTCAACCGGTTCTTTTAAAACATTGGATATTAGACAAGATTAAAAGGTGCAAATAAAAAGAGTGACTATGATGTAATACAGTAGTATCTTCCTAATGTCCAAACAAAAGCCCTATTAAAAGTGTATTAAAAAAGGCAACATGTAGGACTATTCTAGTACTTATCATCCTTTATATATCCCATAACACATAAATCATAATCACCACCTTATCCTCCCAATCATAATTGGAGTCATGGCTGCACACACCAATAGAGTTTCTCTTGCAATGGAGAGAACTGGCCAATGGTAATAATTCACTACTTAACTTCAATAAAATTTACACACCAAAAAAAAATTGTACTATTTTTCTCCAAATTTCAAGAAACTCACATTTCTTTTGTTTGATTTGTTCTTGCTTAGGGTGTTCTCTCAAGATATCCCAACTGATATTCTTATTCAAGTTGGTGAAGCAAAGTTTCCTCTGCACAAGGTATGATCATGTCTATATTGGTGGAAATTGGGAAATTTATACTGTCTATACTTGGTTATTGTGTTTTGATATAGCACATATAAGTAGTTTTAAAGGTGCTTGAGGTTATATATGTATCCGAATTGCTTATTTGATATTTGTTGGTAGATAAAATGTTTATTTGATTATCAATGAAGCAAGGTTTTTGAACAAAGAGGTACATAGAATTATAGAAACAATTTTGGTCATGTTTTTTAATTGCTTATACAAAACAATTTATTTGATTAACTATTACTAATAACATAAGTGATTTAGAACCAACGGTCTTTGACTCAGTGGTATGTGATTATTAGATGCGTCTAAGAAGGTGTTGTTGGTTCAAGTCTCGTTATGCATGTATGTTTGTTTGCCTTATTAACAAACACATGTTACTAGCTAGCAAGTGTACAGTACTTATTTAAATCATGTATTTTTATGATACAGTTCATGTTAGTAGCGAAGAGCAACTACATAAGACACTTAATACTCGAATCAAAAGAACCCGATTTAGCAAGACTAGATCTCTCAAACATCCCAGGAGGAGCCGAAATCTTCGAAAAAGCAGCAAAGTTTTGTTATGGTGTAAACTTCGAAATAACTGTACATAACGTAGCAGCTCTTAGATGTGCTGCTGAGTATCTAGATATGACTGATCAATATTGTGATGGTAACCTTGCTGGTCGAACCGATGATTTCCTTGTTCAAGTAGCGTTATCGAGCTTATCGGGTGCTGTTGTTGTCTTGAAATCGTGTGAAGATCTTCTTCCTATTGCTGAACAGATTAATATCGTTCAACGATGCGTTGAAGTTGCTAGTGCTAAGGTATATTCATCATCTGGAACCATACTAACTTACTTTCAGCTTTTTGTCATTCTACACAAGAAATTAAAAATTCTTATTTCATCATTATATTTTCAAATTTTCAGCACTGCCTGTAAGTAACTTTTTATAGCAGGTACAAGGGTAACGGCGATGAGGCCTATCGCCACATCATAAAAAAACCTATAACTTGCCGTAAAAAGTTACTTACAGACAGTAATAACTACTAGAAATGGAAGTTATATTTTGTAATGTCCCAATTGACAAATAATAAAATGAACCGTTTTTTCTTAGGTACAATACAAAAAAATGTATCGGTAAGTTATATTTTGTAATTAACGATAGTAGATCGTAAATATGATAATTGGATCAACATTGGATTTACAGGCTTGTAACGAAGCGAATTTCCCAAGCCGATCACCCCCAAACTGGTGGACAGACGAACTATCAATAATCCACATAACGTTCTTCGAAAAAATAATCAAATCAATGACAGCACGAGGCGCAAAACCACTCACAATCGCTTCAGCAATCATAACCTACACTGAACGATCATTGCAAGACCTTGTTCGCAACCACTCAGGTACTAGTTTCACCACGATCTCCGTCAACTCCACAACCCGAACACAACAACGACAACTCTTACAATCGATTATAAATCTTCTCCCAGTCGAAACAAACCGCTCATCATTTCCTATCAACTTTTTATGTTGTCTTCTTAGAACCGCGATATTTCTAGAAAATGATGACTTGTGCAAGAAGCAACTAGAAAAACGGGTAACGGCTATGTTAGAGCATGTAACGGTTGATGATTTGTTGGTTTTGTCGTATACGTTTGATGGTGAAAGTTTGTTTGATTTGGAGAGTGTAAGGAGGATTATTTCGGGGTTCGTTGAGAAGGAAAAGAGTGTTTCGGTTTTTAATGGTGGTGATTTTAAAGAAGTGTCCTCGACCGCTATGCTTAGGGTTGCTAAGACAGTTGATGCCTATTTGGGGGAGATTGCGACATGCAATGAGCTGAGTATTTCGAAGTTTAATGGTGTTGCTAATTTGGTACCGAAAAATGCAAGGAAGTTTGATGATGATCTTTATCGAGCTATTGATATATTCCTCAAGGTAGCTATTCAGTTCAAGTTTCTTTTGAATAAATGGTTGAAACTAAAAGGGTCTTTGGATTAGCTTATTCGAAACATGAATTTAAGATGTTAACACTTTTTTTATTAATCAGCCAATAAGCCTTTTGATAATCTTGATGTTCACTCATTGTTGTTTTAATTTGAATATGCAATAAGTTGTATAGATAAGTTAATCCAAACACCCCTTTCCTAATCATATATATTTTATTTTCTAGGCTCATCTGAACTTAAATAAGCCACTAAGCTCTTATTTAGGCTTATTGTGTTTTGCATCTTTACAAATACCTTGTCATTTACTAATCATAATTTTATTTTTTTCTAGGCTCATCCGAACTTAGATGAAATCGAGCGAGAGAAAGTTTGCAGTGCAATGGACCCATTCAAACTATCGTACGAAGCAAGGGTACACGCCTCTCAAAATAAAAGACTACCCATACAAATGGTTTTACACGCACTATATTTTGATCAATTACAAATAAGAAGTGGTAAAGACGAGAAGAACACACCCGATGCTTTAAGCATGAGGTCTCAAGTACAAGCGGACGTATCATTAGCTAAAGAAAACGAAGCTTTAAGATCAGAGTTGTTGCAAATGAAAGCTTATATATCCGATATACAACACAAGAATAATCAGGTTGGATCCACTTCATCAAGAATAGGTAATGGAAAGAAAAATACATTCTTCTCGTCGATGTCTAAAAAATTTGGAAAGTTGAATCCGTTTAAACATGGATCAAAGGATACTTCTAATATTGAAGATGATGTTGATCATACGAAGCCTAGAAGGAGACGTTTCTCAATCTCTTAAACTCAAAAATCTTACCATCTACATATCGAAGAACTAGGTTAGTTGGTTTGAGTGTGATTGTTTTTTTTAAAGGTGATATATTAAAGCGATTGTTTAATCATGTGATTTGTGTTGTATTTATTGTTTATGCAAATGTATATGTAACTATACCAGAGATTTGAAAGTGTGTGTTTGTGAAAAATCAAAGAATTGTTCTCAACCACAAGATGTTATTGGTTGCAAGTTTAGTTTTGTATATTTGTTCGGGTTTGTCTAACCAATGCCCTCCGGGCACTATTTTAAACGATTAAATAAGGAAACTTTTGCTCCATTAAATTAAAAATCACAACTAATTATGGTAAATAATAATGTTGGTTCCAAGTACCATACTTTAGATTTGTCTCCTTTTTTTACTTGAGAAAGACCTTGAAAATGTTTTTTGAGTTGATGACATGGTAAAAATTGGGAAAATCATCCAATGACCGCTAAGATTGCATTAACTTTTATAAGTAAATGTATTTTAATATAACAAAATTACTCACCTTTTAAGTTTTTAAAATTTTAAGCTTTAAACAAATGTGTTTTATCTTTATCGTATCCTATAATACTGTCTTAATTAATATATGGGAATCACATAATTAATATTTGCTAGTTTAGGTGCAATAAGCTTTACATAAAGATAAGCCATGTTCGATCATCAGTTTGAAAGTGAGTGATGCAACATATACATATTCGATCATCAATAAAGATAAGCCATGTTCGATGTTGCAGATATTAACTAACTTTCACGTGTAAGAGACGCAATTCACGAGTGTACCACTGCATGTTTGATGTTGAGTACCTCTTGCACATGCAATAGTGTTAAATCACCAAAAAATCATTGAGCTAAAGTTCAAAGCATTGGTGTACAATTCCATGTGATTGTTTCGTACATATAAACGAAAAGGCAGATCCAAATAGGGAGATTGTTAGACAAACGCAACAAGGTTCCATTATAAACTTTGTATAAAGTATAAACCATCTGGTGTAGGAAATGAGGATATTTAAACTCAGGGCCTGCTGAAGCCTCAAAATCATACAGCCCATAAGTCTTCTAGCTCAAGAATATTGGCTAGCTGGCCCTTCTTCAAAACTTAATATGAGACCCGCTTGATTATGTTCAAATCCCCAAATCCAAGTTTGGAATGTTGGACCTTAATGTTATAAAAGCAAAGTTAAAGGGTATTTTAGTATGTATTATGTATTTTGTAAAATAGAACCCAACAATTAGGATAGTGTACACAAGCCTAAGAAAATTTATGTGTTGCTTTATGTATATTTATTCGTAACGTGTTATCGTATAATGTATTGTATTAATTTACATATATAATAAGATTGATGATAGTATGCTTAAGAAGCCAAGCCTGAGTGGAGCTTTATATTTATTTCGTTTATGCATATAAAAAAAAAGTGCCCGACTCCACAAGCTTGTGGAAGTATGTGATGGATCAGGGCTCGAGCTGTAACTTTAAGATTGAGTATAGATATAACAAATGGCATTTATATATATTACCTTCCACCATGTCAGCATCAAGATTTCCAACATAAATAAACTCTACTCAGATATGTAATTTGCCAAACTTCATATGTCTTACGTAGCAACATGCTAGTACATTTTAACATGCCACCCGCTTCAATATAAGTTTATTTTAACATCCCTTTCAATTATCTTGGTCGCCCCATTGGTTCCAATATGATAGGCTAGTGTAGCTGGAAGACGCTTGCTTGATGTTTCATATGATGTTTCCTCTGGAAATGCTATCTTCTGTCGATTGCGGGGTGTTGACGCTTATCAAGTCTGTGCGTGGTTAGTCTTGGTATATATATCTATCGATTTTCAGAGCACCCGGAATCGGTTTCCCCCTTTTCCAAAAAAAAAAAAAAGACCTGGAAAGAATTCGGGCTAAATTTTTTTGGGGTGGTAATAAAGATGAAAACAAAATGGCTTGGGTCAAATGGCCAATTATTCTTAATTCTTTCGATAAAGGAGGGTTAAACATTGGCAGTCTTAAAGCTTTCAACCTTGCTCTTCTTCAAAAATGGCGTTGGAGGTTGCTTTCTTCCCCAAACGCCCTTTGGGTTCAGTTGTGAAAAATCAAAGAATTGTTCTCAACCACAAGATGTTATTGGTTGCAAGTTTAGTTTTGTATATTTGTTCGGGTTTGTCTAACCAATGCCCTCCGGGCACTATTTTAAACGATTAAATAAGGAAACTTTTGCTCCATTAAATTAAAAATCACAACTAATTATGGTAAATAATAATGTTGGTTCCAAGTACCATACTTTAGATTTGTCTCCTTTTTTTACTTGAGAAAGACCTTGAAAATGTTTTTCGAGTTGATGACATGGTAAAAATTGGGAAAATCATCCAATGACCGCTACCTTTTAAGTTTTTAAAATTTTAAGATCGTATCCTATAATACTGTCTTAATATATGGGAATCACATAATTAATATTTGCTAGTTTAGGTGCAATAAGCTTTACATAAAGATAAGCCATGTTCGATCATCAGTTTGAAAGTGAGTGATGCAACATATACATATTCGATCATCAATAAAGATAAGCCATGTTCGATGTTTCAGATATTAACTAACTTTCACGTGTAAGAGACGCAACTCACGAGTGTACCACTGCATGTTTGATGTTGAGTACCTCTTGCACATGCAATAGTGTTAAATCACCAAAAAATCATTGAGCTAAAGTTCAAAGCATTGGTGTACAATTCCATGTGATTGTTTCGTACATATAAACGAAAAGGCAGATCCAAATAGGGAAGGTTCCATTATAAACTTTTTATAAAGTATAAACCATCTGGTGTAGGAAATGAGGATATTTAAACTCAGGGCCTGCTGAAGCCTCAAAATCATACAGCCCATAAGTCTTCTAGCTCAAGAATATTGGCTAGCTGGCCCTTCTTCAAAACTTAATATGAGACCCGCTTGATTATGTTCAAATCCCCAAATCCGAGTTTGGAATCCTTTCTCCTCTTCAATACTTTAGCTCTGCTATTTTACATTCTTAATTGAAAGCTTTATACCCAAAGCTCAATTAGGCTCGTGAGACTACACAAGCCTAAGAAATATATGTGTTGATATATGTATATATATTCGTAAACGTGTATATGATATGTACTTGTATTAATTTACATATAAATAAGATTGAGTATAGTATGCTTAAGAAGCCAAGCCTGAGTGGAGCTTTAATTTATTTCGTTTAGGCCTATCAAAAAAAAGTGCCGACCACAAGCTTGTGAAGTATGTGATGATCCGGGCTCGAGCTGAAACTTTAAGATTGAGCTTTAGATACAATGGCATTTATATATATTACCTTCCACCATGTCAGCATCAAGATTTCCAACATAAATAAACTCTACTCAGATATGTAATTTGCCAAACTTCATATGTCTTACATGCCACCCGCTTCTATAACTGGCTATTCCTTATCGGCATTTCAAGATAAAATCTTACATAATCCATCACGGAATTGGATAGAGAATAGTAGCTAGGGATAAACATTACTTCCACTGTTTTTAATACATTTCTCGACTGCGTTATTACATTTATATCTTTTGCACTAAAATTATATCTATATAGTAATACTTTTGTTTCATCATTTATTCAATAAAGTGTAATACCATGCATGATAGGCCATTTACAATGACCTAATGTTTGTGGTCTTTGGGGCGGCAATGAATGACTTTCATCCAGTTGCATAAGCCATAAAGTCACATTAAAAGAGGTTCAAGAATCAAAGGCAGCCCTTTGGGAGGACTAAGAGTGAGCAATGTAGCTGGGGAGTGATGATAATTTGGCGATAGTGTGATTTGGAACCTAGTCAGAATTAAGGACAAACAAATCTTGTACTCCATTGTTGCTAAGCTTCTTCCCACACACATTCTCCCACCAAAACCAAAAGGCATATATCCCATCTTGTATCTAGCTCCACCATACGAGTTGTCCTTGAACCTCTCTGGTCTAAAACTATTTACATCATCACGCCAAATATCAGGGTCATGGTGCATGGATGTGATGTCGATCCATATGTTGGTTCCCTTCGGTATCACCATGTCATTCACTTTTATTTCTTCTCTAGCTTGCCTTTGAGCATTTGGTGCTGTAGGGTATAAACGTAGAACTTCTTTCATCACCCATCCTATCTGCAATTACATATTTAACTCGAAACTGATTAACAAAACCAATTTCCAAATGCTTTATTAAACATCCAGTTACTTGAGTAGTACTCAAATAGCCCAATTAGCCTATAATTGCTACAAAGATAATCAGTGGAATATAAAGTAGCAGTTTCATATTCAATTTATGTCATTAAAACTAAATCGAATATAAATATTTGTATTTTGCAATGTGTATATTTTAGCTAATAACTACGCAAGTACTCACATAATAAAAAAAGCTTAATACCTTCTTTAGCTCAGAAAGCATACTAGCATCAATCTGTTTATCTCCCATGACTTCCTTAATCTCGTCTCTTAGTTGAGTTTGCCATTCAGGATACAAAGCAAGAAGTAAAAGAGACCAAGAAAGCATTGATGCAGTGGTGTCAAGACCACCAAACATCATGGTCTTGCACTCATCGACAAGCTCATTAACACTTAATGTCTTCTTGTCATTTGTGCCCTCGTCTTGTTTAGCCAACAATGAGCCAACAAGGGTAAGGTTGGTGTCGCTACAACTAGAGCTTTTTTGAGCATGTATTGATGATAGCATGAGAGAATCAATGTCCTTCCCTAACCTGTTAGCTTTCATAGTTCTCTTGATGTCGAAGAACTGGCCCCAAGGTACACCCACGTATCGGGTCGAACTAAAAAGAGTAAATTGTAAAGCTCTTATTTTCTTGACAAGCTTTATTCTGTTTTCGTAGTTTACGCCAAGGCCTGCTTTTGCTATCACCTCCCCTGTGACTTTTGAGAATTCTTCCTCGGGTTCTATTTCCGGCATGCCTGAGCTCACTAAGTACGACCAGTGATCCAACATCTTGGTGGTTGATTCTACTATCAAGCTCAACATGGCCTTTACATATAATTTATGAATATCAATAAAAAAAGAAACAATTTTATGGCTTGACAATTTAGATGATAACAATTCTATATTTAGTATTATAGTATTTCATCATATTACTATATATGGCCTACG
Organism: Tanacetum coccineum; assembly: GCA_026074375.1. Classification (NCBI taxonomy): domain Eukaryota; kingdom Viridiplantae; phylum Streptophyta; class Magnoliopsida; order Asterales; family Asteraceae; genus Tanacetum; species Tanacetum coccineum. The sequence continues at coordinate 23,896 of BQNB010067784.1, read as the reverse complement.
GAAATGCCTTGACATTTAGATTATAACAATTCTATATTTAGTAATAACACCTTAATCCTTGTTGTAATTATGTCATATGACTTTTTTCTAATGTAAAAAAAAAAAATCACTGTCCCAAATATCAAATGTCATTTTAGTCTGTCACAATGCTAACTTTTTGTTTTGCTTTGTTTGGGGTACCCTTAAAATATTAAGTAACATTGTTGTTGGTCCATTAGTCCAAGTGTTTCCTCTGAATTGTTCTTACTAGGACATGTTTTTTATGTTCTATCAACTGATCAAATACACTAGTTAAAAATTATGTGCAAGTCACTATATATATAGAAAGACGACACGTGTATTGACAAAATTCTTGTTTACCTCCAAGCTGGAAGACGAGAAAGAAGGAGCAATAGCATGCCTGTGACGAACCCAATCATCTCCTTCAACCATGCTGAGGCCTTTACCAAACATGGGATGCCTGTCGTTCTGAAATATTGTTGGCTTTCCCCATCTCCTAGACACCACTTTTGTAGCCATTTCCTTTAGAAACTCAGGATCCGACACATACAAGAATGGATTTGTTCCTAACCAATATACATACACCTTTCCTGCAAGCCCGTCATACTACTAGTTAGCTCATAATTTATTTATTTTATAATAACTTGATTTAATTTGAGTTGTCTGGTACACGGCAGTTAAAACAACTTTTTATAGAAAGAAAAAGTAACGAAAAAAACATTGGCACTATATGAATACTTGCTAGCCCCAGGTCCGGCTTAAAGGGTGTGTGGCCACATATTTCCTAGTCTGTTGCATATATGTATCAAACATACAAGGCCCAAAATGCATGTTTTTAACTTCTGCTTTTAATTACTAACTCATACTTTTGTTATTAGTTTATGTAACTCATGTATCCATATACTAATCGCAAAGGTACAAGATATTTAGCAAATTAGGAGGAATAACGGCAACTCTATTTTTGACAATTTGCTCATTACAATCCTGCTATTAAATTCTGATTTCAGTTCTTTGTGATTTCACTTTAATAGAGAGTTTTACATATTTATTATTTTTTTTGTGTTTAAAGGGGCCTACTTTCCGATATGGTACAGGGCCACCGAAAATCACACGACGTGCATGATATGCCGTCCTGTGGTTTTCGGTGGCCCTATGCAATAATAATAAAGAGACCCTATTACACTTGTAAACTAAAAAAAATTTGTATATAAACTTAAATTACATGACTCATATATGTTTCATATTATACGTTTTTATATGCAAAACTAATAAAAATGTGACCCTTTTAAGTGTAGGCGTTGGGCGTATATTGCACATTTGCACACACCTACACCCCTCTGCGTGCTTCTAGGCAAGATAAGTACATGGGTAATTAATAAAGACATTATAGGAGTTGGTGTTACCATGAATCTTTTGCCACTGAGAAAAGTGCGGAAACACTACAGGATGTATGTTATGGTTGATTGTTGATGGTGACGATGATGAGGATGAAGACGTGGTAATTCCATCTTGCATCCTTAGGATTTGATTGATATTTCCATACGGAAATCTTGGAGTTGGGCCTTCAAATCCATTCTTCCTGAGTTTGATATATGTCAAATTTGGCAAAATCAAACAATAGTATAACACCTTCCAAAGAACATAAATTATAACTAAAAACACTAGCAGGGTGAACCAACCACTCATCATGCACATGATTTTTTTTTTCTTTGGTGGTGTTGTATGAGAAGCAATATATCACTTGCATGCATATAGACAAAATATTGTGGAAATGGATGGTTGGTCCACTTGATTTTCATTAGGTAGAGACAATAACATACCAATATACCTAGCAAGGAGTTGATTGTGGGACTTTTTATCTTTAACTCGTGTTTTTGATGTTTAATGTCGAGATTGGTTCTTGTAAAATAGCATCTTAAAGTCAAAATGGTAGGAAACTACAAAAAACTGTCACGTGTTGTATGCATCAAGGGTAAATTAGACATATATGCATCCATAATTTCTAAAACATGCATCAAAGTATCAAACCACCTGTTCATATTGCATGTTCCATCTTCATCTAAAACATTCAGTTTGTGTTGTTCGAATTGCATCATCGTCAATGATATCAACATTATAATTATCGTTGATCGTCATCGATTTCAGCATCATATTCATATCGAGTTTTGCATCGTCATACTGCGTCGCCATCTATTTCAACATCGTTTGCATCATCACTGGTTCGGCATCATCTTTAGCGACGATCATCATTATAATCATCGTGTTCTCATCAACATCATCCGTCATTTCATTGATCATTATCATCATCGCCGTCATCGATTTCTTTGATTAGTAATTTAGTATTATCATCATAACTTTCATATTTGAATCTCAAAACTTGCAAAGGAAACCCAAAAACATGAATCAAATTGTAAAAAAAAAAGGCATCGAAATCACAAATAAACAATTAAACTCGAAGAACGAACTATAATCACGTGAAAGATAAATATGATGATACACCCTGTTCAAAGATGAAACGGAATATCTGGTGATGGTTTAGGGTTGTTGAGAAAGACCCATGAATATCGGCCAACAGAAACTTCAAATTTAATCTATGTTTAAATGACTATACTATCCTTTCCTCATGCGTTTTTTAAAATATGCATCAAAATGAGATTCATAATAAACTACCGCAACCAATCTTATTTGTTGATATGCATATGTATGGGAACACACTTTATCAATGAGTCTTTTAGGTGAGGGTTTGTTGTATTTTAAAATTTTATTTAACAAAATACGCATTTCTAAATTTAATTAAGATAGTACGTATACTTAGCTATCTTCTTCTTCTTTTTTATAAAATCATAAACACTTATGAGGCAGCCATCGTACGTGCTCATCTCATTCATCTTCATTGTTGTCGACTCCTTGATCCACAACATGCTTTTTCTTTGGACAAATGGTCTGAAAATGCATCAAAGTTTTCACGATTTCCTTTTGTAAGTTATGAACTTAAAAAATTTCTTTTGTGTGCCAACACTTTGCTAATCTTCCTATTGTATCCATAATTAAAAAAAATGTTGACGTGGCAAATCTTAATACAAAAAGTACCGTTTTATTCTTTTGCCAATGTTATATTTCGCCCCTGCACTTTTATTTTTAACATTTCTCAACATTTTAACTCAATATTCCATCCCAATAAAAACACTACACATATTCACAACCAGATCTACAAATAAAATATTCCCAAATCCAATATTAAGATCCAACAAACTGTACTGGATTCAAACCTCTCTTAAAGAAGAATACTGGCGATCACCATGAACCTTAATCTTTTGATTTTTTCCCTTGAAGATCTAATTGGTTGGGTCTGATGGTTTGGTAGATTTAAATGAGTTAAGGGTTGCAATTAGGATTGATACAGGGCTTGTGTCGGTTATGGCTGTTAATAATGAGATTGGTGTTATTCAACCATTGGCGGTACTGACATCGGGAGTGACAGTGTATGTAAGGTTGAAATTAAGAACGAGTGTGGTGATGGTGCTTTAGATATGACTAAGCTAGATAGTGGCGGTGACAGTGTTGGTTCTGGTGAGGGTGTTAGTTATGATTGTGCTATTGAGTTTTTTCAGAAGGGAGGGAAGATTGTCGAATGTGACGGATTGGGGGCTGGAGATGCCGAGGTGGAGGTGTTACGAAAGAAGACAAGATTATGAAAGTAAATATAGTTGATAATGTTGGCAAAGACAACGAATCTGTTGATGATTTGGATGCAAAGAATATGAATCATAATGTTGAGAAATTGATGATAATAAGGAAGAATCTCAAACTATGGTGATGGATGATGTTCTACATGTTTTGGGTCCAGAAGACAATGAAGCAGAATCAGCTAATGAAGTTGAAGAGTAATTGGAAGCAAAAGCTACTAATGATCCAAAAGTAAAGGATGATTCAGAATCAATGATCGAAAATAATGAATTTGTTTAGTTGGATGAAAACACTGATTATGGACCACGTTCAAAATCCTTTGAGCTTAGAAGATGATGAAGTGAAATCAGTAAGTGAGCTTGAACAAAAATTGGAGACAGAAGCTAATAATGATCTGTTAGTGAATGATGATTCAGAATCACATGTCGTAAATAGTGAATCTGTCGAGTTTGATTCAAAACTGCAAACAGTGAAAGAAGTTGCTGAGATAATTGATGATATGCATAATTAATTCTTCATATGCAGAATTAACTTTTTCTTGTTTTATGAGCATATATTTTGGTATTCTAGTGTTTATTAGATAGATCAAAATTCTAGCATCGCCTATTTATTTGAAGACATAATTGTCAAAGTTATACAATTCAAATTCTATTCATAAATAGACATTTTTAGCCACGCTAGCTTGTATAACCAATAATCAAAAGAACCCATAGATGATGTACTTGTTCTTGTCTAGGCACACGACAAATTGTTGTTGCTCACATAAGTTAGTGGTGGGTTTTGTGACTTGGGTAATGAATATGGGTTTGTTGTGATTATGAATTTTGGTAATGGTGGTGGTGGGAGAGTGTGGAGAGGGAAGTGAGGTCCACTGGTGGCGGAGACTGGAGAATGTGGTGGTTGGGAGGAGGAGCTACGGTGGTGTTTGGATGTGTTTGTGTGATAAGATTGAATGGAATATGAAGAAGATATGAAATAAAAGGTCAAGGGGTGGATTTTGTAAAAAATAAAGTATATAGGCCATATATAACATTGGCAAAAAAAAGTAAAACTGAAAAAATGTATTAAAATCGTGTCACGTCAGCTTTTTTGTTAATCATGGCTACAATAGGAAGATTAGCAAAGTTTTGGCACACAAAAGAAAAATTAAAAGTTCATAGCTTACAAAAGAAAAACGTGACAACTTCGATGCATTTTCAGACCAATAGCCATTTTTATTTTTGTATGATTCCGAGTTTCCTACATGAACATGATTTCGGCATCCTCTTCTCGAGGAGCAATGGCGTAAACAAATAACTAGGCTAATATCAACACGAATTATACGATTAACGAAACCAATAGTATAACCAACTCAAGAACAATATGAATGGGCGTTAAAGAAGTCAATCGAACTGACCTTGAAATGAAAACGTTTACCTAATTATACAATTATGTTTTCTTTTTGCTCTTTCTTGGTTCTTTCGATCTTAGTGATGACATCGAAATCATGCCGTACGTGCATCGTTATGGTAACAGAATAAAGGAATTGATAATGACGAAGACAAAGTAAATGAGTACGATGGCTGATCTTTTGTTTTGTTTTACTATCTTGATTGTTTTTGTAGATTTCATAATAAATTGTTAATACATTAGATCAGATAATACAGTAACTGATTGGCTTCAAAAGAACTAATTCTTGATTAAGTGTTTATGATTTTATATTAAAGAAGAAGAAGATACTAAGTGTACGTACTATGTTAATTAAATTTAGAAATGCATATTTTGTTAAATAAAATTTTAAAATGCTACCCTCACATAAAAAACTCATTTATCAATTAATTTACATATTCAAAATGTTTGTGTACTCTTGCATCACTTAATGAAGTGTGCAAATCAAGACACAAATGTCAAAGATATAAATGTCATAATACATCATTGTGCAAATAAATTAGTGGAGTGTGCAAATCACCTCTTATATCTAGTGGTCACCAACTTATCTTTACTTTTTTACTTGAACTCTTGCCCCTAAAACAAGGGGGTGGATATCAAATGTGACTGGCCAAAATCGTCTAGAAAGCTAAACACATGGGAATATGTGAACCAAGCTACCAAAAATCGCCTGATAAGACAAGACAACAACAGGACACGTCCTATTGACCCTCTAACCATTTATTCTAGCTCCATATATGTTCTTATCAGAAGTCATGTTTTCACACAAAAGAACTTATGTGAGGTCATGCTTCATATATCATCCCACCTAAGTTTTACTTAACCTTTTTTTCCTCAAGTAATGTACTAACAAAGTTTCCACTCCCTTCGAATGCATTGTTTGTAGGGGTGGAAACGATCTGAGCTACTCGTTAAAAGCTCAGGATCGGATCGTTAAAAGCTCAAAACGAACCGAGCTTAAACGAGCCCAAGCCTGAGCTCGAGCCTAAATTGAGGCTCATTAAATAAACGAGCTCGAGCCCGAGATTTATATATAAGGCTCGATTAGATTCGGGAGCCTAAACGAACTCTAGTACATTTTGCGTATGTATACATGTATATATATTTGTACATGTATTTTAAGTTAAAATCATCATATCATATCATATCTATTATACTAAAAGATTCAGCCCCTTAATTTAATGGGGTTGTATCTTTAAATGCTCATAACTCCCTTACAGCCATAGGTACAATCCACACGAAGAAGAAGATGAAAGTGTTTTGTAGGTTAAGAAAACCAAAAGACTCTTCAATTAAATCCTAACATTACAAACAACAACATCAACCAAAACGCCTTTACTCACCATCTCATCCTAAACCCTCTCCGCCTCACCCACTAACCCCAACGCCTTTACTCACCACCTCACCTGTAATTTATGTTACAATTAGTATATGATTTGAAGGTGAAATTAAGTGGTATGCAAGAAGAAATTGATAAACTTAAAAGGGTATGTAAGGCTGTGATTTTTTATTGAAGGTGTTGTTACTTGATTTCAAAGATTACTTTCCCCCTGTTCTGTTAGTATTAGTTAATAAATATTAGGTTAATATAAAAATGATTAAGGGTTTTGTTTACTGATCTTGAAAGTTGTGATTTGATTAAATTTTAGGATGCGAGGATGAAGGATTTTGAGATTTATGATATAATTTTGTTGTTGTTTATTAATTGTTTTTCGAGTGATTTGTGATATGGGTTTTGTTTTTTGATAATAAAAGTTGTGGCTTTTTGTTTCAGGATGTGAGAATGATGAATCTTTAAAGGGTGTGTCGAAATCACATAAAAAACAAAAAACATCAAGAAAAAGAAAAATCAGCATTGTTTGATATAACAAATGGTTTACCAATTGTTGGGCTTGGAATGGGTAGTTTCAAGACTCCGGGTTCTAAGAAAGGGGTGATGATGTTGAAACATGCTGTTACAACTCCTGGGTCTGGTGAGTTGTTGTTCAGGGGTCAAGTTAATACCCTTCTACAAAGGGTTGAAGATGAAGGTTTGATTCCGAAGATGTGTTTTGATCATACTTCTTTGAATTATAAGTGGTTTGTTAACTCTCCAATGGCTATTGTTGCTCCAACCCCTGCTAATTATAAGCGGTTTGTTTAATTTTGTTGGTTTTGTTCTATTTTTATATAGATGCTTAATGAGATAATTGTTGCACCAAATCAAGAAGAAAATGATGAAACGGCGAGGACATTGTTTATGGACTTCTTTGAGAAATCGCAAGAATCGGATGTGTCTGAATGTAACTCTGTGCTGACATGTGAAGGTTTTGGTGCATCTATGTGGCCTGTTCAGGTAAATCCAAGCACAAGTGATGAGCTTAAAAGCGATATAAACAATGAGGATTATGAAGATGTTGGTGATGAGGGGTTGGATAAGTTGTGTGAAGAAATGAGCAATATAAGTGTCAGCAAGGTTACTGCAAAATTTACTGGGAAACACACAAGTTTTGTCTACAACAGTGATGGGGAACTTGCAGGAGAGTTGGAGTCATCGTCAAAGACTGAAGAAGAAAGAGTGGTGCGATGTTTTTGTAACCTGATATCTTTCCTTAAATCAATGAAATTATAAACTTATTTTGTAGGTGTGCCTTACATTAACTTTGTGATCCTTATTTGATACAACCATCACATGTCCAAGAATGCTACCATGGCTGAGATCCCTGCTATAGATCGAACGCGTACACAGGTACTGTTGATGTTAATAATCTACACATGCCTTTTACATTACAACACATTCTTGCTTCATGTCATAGCAGCAATAGTCTAATTGCCCAATCGGCTCATCACACATGTATGTATATCTTATAGCTGTGTTATTTGGATAGGTTTGTCTATGTATTCTAAGTAGTACTCATTGTAGTCCTGGCATTGTTGCAGCTCAAGATGGTGATTACAGAATTAGCTAATCCTATACTTCTCATTTGATGTTCTTACACAACCAAAAAATAGCTCACAACATGACATACGCACTATCTTTTATACTATCAGTCTACATGTTTACATCATCAGGTATTTCAAACATGTTTAATCGACTTTTCTGAATGTATCGGCGCAACCATGATTTTTATGGATGCACTCAATACACAACAGCAAATCGCACTTCAAAGTAAGCATGGTACCATTTTTTGCGTTTCACAATAACCTACTTTTCGTGCTCACTGTACTCCATGCATTGATACAGGTCAAGATCGTGCTGACCACACGATGACTTTATCTAATATCAGCAACATACAACAAGCTGATGGCTCATTCGTCGTCCTTCACAACATTAAATAGCTCGCAACACGACATATGTATGTATCCTTCATACTATGAGCACAATGTATTCTATCTGTGGTAAATGCAGATAAGATTCATGCTGCTAAAGTTCTCAGTAAGCTTTCTTAATGGTACGAATTTTTTTTATAGGATCTTGCATTGGAAAAAGAGAAACTCTTGAACACCCGAGAGTAACCGATGAAACAAAATCGGTGAGCGGGTAACTCAGTTGTACTCCTTAAATACCACATGTGTTGCAAGTGATTGTAGCCATGCCACATATGGCTAAGATGATGGAGAGTGATTAGCTTGCTTTGATGATGGTTTTTAATTCTGTTAAGATTTTTGTGAAGCTCGAGGTGTCTTGATGCGGTGATGGTTCCATGGTGGTTTACGATGTCGATGGTGCTGATGTTGTAGCAATGGATATTTTTAAATGGATGATTAAGAAATTATTGTGCTTTGGGTTTTAATATATGGTTTCACAAGAGAACAGCATGTACATTAAATGTATTTGCAGCTCTTTTTTCTAAATAACAACCTGATATCCTTATTTCTGTAGAATAGTCCTTATGTTGATTAAGTTATACTAATGATTGTATGGTAACTCTGAATGATGCGTGTAGGATGATTATGCGATTCAGAGCTTTGAACGTGGTATAGCTGCCTGCGATAGTCGTGCCTTTGCATGGGAAATTGCCCATGTAAGATTATTAATGCAACTGGATGGTCAAAACTATTTGACTCTTTTTGCAAAACTATGATTAATTGTTATCTTGATTTTTACAGGTTAAAGTTCCTGGCCCAAGAGGAAGACCATCAACAATTGTTCACAATGATGATGATTTGGGAAAGGCGATCAATCGCAACGATGCCATGTTTGCTAAATGTTACATAAGATCTTCCTTTCTTTTATTGGTTGTCTCATAATCTAATACCTTAATAACTCTCAACTTTTCCAGTTTGATGCTGCAAAGTTATGGAAGCTGCGGCCAGCTTTCAAGGACGACGGTGGCAGTGTTATTGCCGGCAATTCATCTTGCATAAAGTAATAAAGTAACGATTTTTTTATCAATCTTGGAACCAATTTTGTTTACTGTTTTTTTTCTTTTATGAAAACCAATATATTTAATTTAAAAATCAGAGTGTCCAGTGCTCCTACTAGAGTACTAGAAGGAAAATGCAGAATGTTTTATATGCGAGCATAAACTGGATGGACCTGAAATATACTAATTAAATTTTGCATATGTTTCAACTTCCAGCTATTAATTATCAACTTGCTGCTATCATTGAACTTAAAATTTTCCAATTTCCACAGTGATGGTGTGGAGCGTTGATCATGTGAACCGACGTGTGTGTTTTGGGTGTATGAGGGTTCATGTGGTCTTTGCTTAATCATACCTTAGTCGTTACATTCACCACGTATATAAAGAAGAATAAAAGACCAAGTTTTAGATGGAAAGTTTAGTTAATTATAATACGAGCATGAATATTCAAAGGAATTGACTCATTTTGATTAGATAAATGAAACGTGGACTTTGCATCTACTAATGACGTGTGTGATATTGTGTCACCAAAGTTTAAATATATATGGTTCAAATTGTTATCAGTAGATTTTAATGTTGAGATTTACCTATATTTTTTATGCATTGTTCATATATGTTGCATGTTAGTATGTTTTGCTACCGAGCAAGCTATCATTATCGGGTGTGAGTGTGCGACAATGGTGATTATGGATCTACGAAATTTGTCATTAATTAACAGGTTATAAGTTAATATATATTCATATTTAACGAAAGATTCTAAACGACTTCTTGGATTTTATATATATATAACTCATCGTCTCAGCAATAACAACACATAACGGAAAAAGACACAAATAAATTAAAAATTACTTGCATAACTCATTTTATAGTTTTTTATGAACTTAAAACGATGTAATCGGCCCCGCATATTTAGTACATGATATAACTGGATACACAAACTTCATGACCGTTTGGTCAAATTCCAATTGTATCAACTAAAAAACAACAAACAAAACGGGTACATCAGTTTTCATACAAAATATACAAGAAAAATATTTAAGTTGTGCGTAGTAACAATATAGCGTCTTAACTAACAGGTTTTCTGTTACATTGATGAAACGCATTCACGTTTTTTAAACTTATTTCGAAAGAGCCTTATGTGTTTAAGCTTCCTTTAACTACCTAAACAATACGCGTCACGTTTCGGTAACATGCACCATCATGCTTACACCTACCCAACGCGCAGAAACCATATGCAATCAACAATTAGATACAACCCGTGCACATTTACATTTTAAGAATAGAACCCCTTCAACTGAAACATGCCTTTCATTAACAACCTACAGACATTATGGTTAGCTTTGCGCAAACAAGCGTTAAAAAAAACATTTGTGCTGACCATTCTCTGAATTGAACTTAGAGTAGACCGTCAAACAATACATTCTGTAGGTTTAAAAAAATCATACACAATCAGCAATTACAGGTAATTAATTCACAACGGTCGGGTTACCGTGCCCAACTTAGCTAACACTAGCCTAACGACAGTTTTATATAATGATCAAACATTCACATCAAACTCAAATACCCGTACACGGTTGTCTGGGTAATAACCCATCAAACAAAGGCATCAACATTTTACAGAATCATTATACAAGCGACCATTATATGCACCCCGTGCGAAAAACAACTTCACACAACCCGTGTGCATCGCACGGGTCTGCATGCCTCGTATATTAAAAGATTCAGTCATTGTGGAGTATTAAAGATGGGACTGAATCAATACTACAACTCAAATCCACAATCCAACAGAATATGAAGAGTTCCTCGCAGTTATGCAGTTATAACCAAACAAAATTACACCGATCCAAATACCCGCTTTCCATAAGATTGGCTCACCAACACACACAACATCATTAGACTCCTTCGATCTTTTGGGTTTTCCGGCGAAGGCTGCACTTTGTCATTGTTAATTAATTAAGCCTAATTTCATTCTTGAGGATTATCATATTTTTAGGGATTAATCATACAGAATCGATCTCGGATTTTGATTATGGTTTTATGTTATTTTTTGTTGTTTTATATGTTTAATATGTTGCATATTTGGTTTATATAAACAAGATTATCACTCTTATTCCGGATGTTTGAGCTCTTTACACAGTTAGAGTAAAGAATCTATACTATTTTAGATGACGTTTCTTTTTTAAACAAAAAAGTAGACCATTTTACTCTTATTTTAATTTTAAGTATAAACAGAACACAACAATGTTTTACTAATCTATTTGCTGCTCAGAAGAAGAACTTGAAGCTTATTGATGTTGATGTTCCTATTATTGGAGCAGACCATGCTGGGATAACCATTCTAGCCTTGCTGTCAAAGACAAAACCTTATGTCACCTTCACTGGTGAAAAAATTCAAGAACTCGCAGTTAGGATCCAAAATGCAGGAATAGAGGTGGTTGATGCAAAGGCTGGTGCATGGTCCGTGACACTGTCCATGGCATATGTGGCTCCCCGGTTTGTTAGGATTTAAGACTGAGACTAACTTTACATGGGCTAATATTGCGTATCACATTATCAAAAGTTTACCATCAATAGCTGACTATGACAATGATTATCATGATTCAACTAGTGGTCGTGACAATGCTCTTGATAATTTTCGCATTTCAAAAGTTCTAGGTAAATAGTATTTTATATTAACATCATGTTTTTTCCATATATAAAGCTGTAATAATATGTATGTGAATCAAAATTTGACTTCTTGACTATGAACAACTAAACTTTTCATTTTGAATGAAAAGGTTAGTCGATTGAATGCACAAATAAGCAAGTTCTCAATGAATTTCTAAGACAAAGGTAATTAAATATTATAAACAGGTCATTTTGGGTTGTGTAATATCCCAAACGAGTCGCATAGGAAAAGACATCTAAAAGGGAAAGTAAGTCGTCCACATGCTCATAGTCTACTTTTCATGCATATAGACTCCTAATTCAAAATGTTAAGGATTCACATTATTATATCGATTCCATGTTAGTTGATGTTTTATGTAGTCTTTGAGTAAATAATTGAAATGATAAGGATTCAAATATGTATTTGTATTTATATATTTTATGCTCATAGCTGAGTTATCAGGTTCATGCTTATTGTTAAGGATGAGTTTTTTGGTTTGAGTAAGACTACATTCCATGCCCACATGCATGAATTGTCAAGTTGTAACACTACTAAACCAAAAAAATTAGTTACATATATTTTAATAGTATATATGTAGTCTTTACATATCAAAAGAGTTAGTATTTAAGAGTTAGTATTTATGTAGTCTTTGTAAATAATTAAAATGTTGAGGATTCAAATACGTATTTTGAGCGTGTTTGGTATTCACGTACCTTAGATTACATGTTAGCTTATGCTTTATGTTTTGCATTTTTAAATGGTTTTAATGTATTTTTGCTCTTTTTTTGCCGGTGGATGCATTGAAGTTGATCGGACGTAAGATGGGTACAAAATGGGATTTCAAACACGGCCCATGTGTTGATTGGGTAAGGCTTAAACCAGATCTAAACCACCATTGGTATGCTAAGACGTTGCGGTCACCGTGGCTAGGCTTCTTTTGGCGTTTTGGCTAGGCTTATACAGTCATTGTGGCTATAATCTACTTCCTGGTATGCTTAAATTTTTGGGGGTTGCAGTTCTTTTGTTGTGGTTTCTTTTAACTAATCATTTTATGTTTACTAAATACATTTTATGAATATAATATTTGTTACAATATCTATTTCTTAAAATTAGAAGTGACAAACATATGTGAGAATTAAGGTGAAGACGTTAGATTTTTTTACTGTATTTTTTTCAAGAGCCATTGGAGCAGAATAGCTCTATTTCTATTGTGTTGTTAACTTCAGGTGTTATGAACATGGTCTATTATAAATGAAGGTTAGTTCGATCTATATTATGATGGTTTGTTATAGTTAAGCTGTTAAGGGGGTGTTTGGGTTTGGTTGATTATAATTTTTTATAAAAAAATTAGGTGCGATCTATAATATGTAGTTTACAGTGGTTCGTGTTACTTTGTTGAACATCATCTATAGATACGTTGGTGTGTGTAAAGCTTGAGGTAAACCTATTGCGTTATGTTGTAAAGAAACAATCAAAGTATATTGTCCTAACTTTATGCATGATTAGCTCCAGCAAAGATGGTTACGAAATTCAATTCGCTCTAATTATTTTATAAATGGAAAACGGTGGGATTGGAAATGAAGATAGGATGGTGTGCATCTTTATTTCTTCAAAATTATTATAGTAAGCATGTAAGTTTATTTGTTTATACTTTCTGCTGCATAAAAAAAATATACGCGATTCGGTGTACATGAATCGCAGATGGCGTGTGTTTTGATGTTTAATCTTCAGATAAATGATTTCTTTGTAGGCACACACAAAAACCAACTCTCGAACATTGCAAATAAGCATGGTACTTGTGAAAGTAAGAAGAAAATGGGAGATGGACAGGATATGTGTTGCTAGAGATCCTATTATAGTTCTGTTGATACAGGGAGAGGTAAAATATATAAACTCGAATTATGTTGAAATCGCATCCGTACTTGATCTACTTAATATGTAGGGTTCAAAATTGTTGTTATATGACTAAAACTACATTTCCATCACAAACTTTAGCTAGGGTGTGTTTGGTTATATGATTAATTGGAGGATTTTTTTTACCTCAAATGTGTATTATCTTAAATGCGTATATAAGCTGAAATATCACAAATGGGTGTGTTTGGGAATAAAGTAAGCTTCTAAATAAAAAATGTTACTTTTAAGATATGCTCTAACCCGTTTTGCCAAACGAACCCCATATGTTGTTGGCTATACAATCTGTGTTAAGTTTGTGTTATATGATTAATAAGCTCCAACCCGTTTTGCCAAAAAGAAATCATATGTTATACGATCTTTTGTAGTTAATATTTTGCCCGTTGGATGTTTTTCTAATTTTATGCTTTGTTGACAGCCAGAAAAGAAAATTCCAACTTTGACCCTTATGGAGTGGGTGAAATTCCTCATTTCTGCTCAGGTTAGTTTATAACGTATACTATATCTAAACTACTAAAATAGAATCTATAAAGTTTGATTAGGTATTTCGTATTGACTACCAATGACTCAATAAGTAACTTTTTTGGATGTGCCAAAGGAAAAACATGTTTTGCGTTGGGATTGTTATTTGTATTATGCGTTTATCTCGTAATTAAACCGTGATTCTGATTAACCCATTGTTTTTTTAAAAAAATTTTAGATTAGGGAAGAGAATGATTACCCAACACCTAATGATAGCATAAGTCAAAGACTACTTATGAATTTGTTTTGGCTATTTGATAACTGCACTAAATATTATCGTTTCTGTGTAATACTAAGAGATGTGTTGTAATGTCACTAATATTTGGTGTATAACATTCTGTAATGCCCATGTGAAAAGTGTGTATGATAAATCATCATGACTCATAGATTCATATATCATAACCAAATGTAGAAGAAAAAAATTGTTTTGTATTATAAAACAGGTTGGCAAAATAGTTGTGTTTTCTACAAAATGCAAATGGCTGGCACCTAATGGTATTTGGATGTATTTACTAGATTTCACGACAACGGCCTTAAGTTTTCAAAGGTGTGTATATTTATTGACTAGGTAGTGTCTTAGGCTGTGCAAAAGCACAGCCCACGTACGTTAATGTTGATTACTAAGATGGCCTATATGTTGGGTGCATATATGTTATCTGTTTCCAAATAAACTATAGAGACATAGCAACCAAGTTCTTCCTTTTCATTTTATTTAGAATTCATAAGTGCTAGTTTGTGTCAAGTGTCAACCAACTACAATATGCATAGCAATAGTTAAGCTCAATTGATCGTCATAAGCAATGTTATAAGGGTAACAAGATTTATGCTACGTAGTAATAAAGAACTTATCTTGTACTTGCCTCTTTTCTCTACGTCAACTTTTGGTATCAATACAATTTTATATATCAACAACCTGTATGTATATATAGGGAATATGGGCGAATACTATAAACATGTTTTTCATTGTTTCCTTATATGTGATTGGTGTATAATACACACCTGAACTAACACACAAGAACACAAATGATACTTTTAACACAACTTTTCCTTTTTTTTAGATATCTACCTCACCCAACTGTTTACATGCAACTACTCCAAACACTATTTTGATGGGACAATACCATCCCCATCCCGAGTAATGCTAGATCCACAAAAACTTTACAAAATTTTATCCACATAATGATTTGGCAACAAGTTGTGGAGGGTAAGAATGAAGAAAGAGAAACTATGATGCAATATGATTGGACCACAACACATGCCAAGTCATTATGTGAATATTTTTTTGTAAATTGTTTGTGGATTAAACTTTTTGATACCATCAACTATTTTGTCTAACTTCACTACAAAAATTACAAAGAGGATCTTAATTATTTACTTCCCATATGGAATACCAAAGTCGTTTAAATTGTATAAATACAATAGTAATAACTTTTTTAGTTATCACGGCAATGACCAAAAGTTTGTAATGCAAATTTCAGTCGTTAGATTTGTCTACTTACTCTCAACAACACTTAAAAAAGATTGAACTTTAACCTATACAGTGAGAATGAAAAATCCTATGTACATATGCTCGTAGCATAATTCTGAGTATTACATGCAACACTCGTCCACCGTGGCCTTCAACAAAATTTTCACGAGCCACTCCGTTGTTCAGCAACTCTGTTTTGTCCCCATCTTTATGTCACAACCACTGGTAACATTATGAAGATAAATAAAAACATAAACGAAGTATATAAAATCTAATGTGTATTTAGAACAGAAGGTGGATATATAAGAGAGAGAAAAAGAAAAGAAAGAGTTGAACAAGATTTAAAACTTACATATATAGGAGGATCTCGAGAAGGAGCAATGGAACATATATGATATGTGATTTGTGAACTTGATGGTTGGCCTTTATCGTTTTTCCGTCGTCGGCTTTAGGTTCATCCAGTGATCTACCTAGAAAGAAAAATTAGGTAGAGCACCGGACGGCTGAGACACTCGTAGATCTTTTTACTTTCATGGATGAAAATCACCCTTGAAAGCTTAGTGAACCTAAAAGCCACCAGACCTAGGAAAATTGCAAAGAACATATATAGTAATTACCAGAAAAAAACATAAAAAGATAAATAAGAGAGAGGTTAAAGTTGGAACCTGCATGGATCGTGACTTAAATTGAACCTAGATGTATCATGTATGTAACAAAGTCGTCATAACCTGCAAGAATTGAACACAACTTTTTGGAAACAACTTTACAAAGAATAGTATTATAAGGATCAAGATATGGATCTAAAAACACTTACAGTGGGAATGTAGTTTTTCGCACATTTGTCCATGAAACTAACCAAATTAATGTTTTCCCAAAATAAACCAAATTAATGTTTCCCCAAAATAAAGATGAGGATGTAGGTTTCTGTAAATTGAGTGTGGAGGTGTAAGCAAAAAGTGGGTGGATAATAAAAAGGAAAGCAAGCAAGAGTGACATTTTGTAGAAGCAAGAAAAAGAAATTAGGCATGGGTATTCATGATGTCGTATGGAAAATAAAGAGAGTAGGTGAAGGAAGGTCGGAGAAAATGAAAATGGACAACAGTAGCAAACTGTTTGTGCTGATGTGTAATTTTCTTAGAGCATAACAGTAATAAGAGAGGTTCATTGTATAATATAGGTAGATAGATATATGTTTTTTTTGATAGAAATAATGCCTAAAAACGTTATTAATATTTTTCGACCTCTTTATGTTTTGATAATCACAAAATGTAAAAACGATTAATGAAAAATTATTCGTAAACAAGTAATTAGTAGTAAATTCTCATTTCGAAAATTTAATCACTTAAAAGTATGAATAAATAAATGTTTAATGCATTTTATGATCAAAGGATTTTTTTTATTTAACCTCACATTTTTTATAAAAATATCACAATATTTTTATAACTTTTACAAAATATTTTTAGATTTAAAAGAAATGTTTTATTCAAATAAATATTTTGAATTCAAATTTTCTACCTAAAACTGGCTAGAAATGTTCAAAGACAAAAAAAGGAGCGTCCTTGCCTGGACGGACCCCTTAAATACTCGGGCCATCCCCTTAAATATAAGGGGGCCGGCACCCTAATTAAGGGGACCGGCCAGACAAAAAGGCTCCTCAGTTTGCCTATAAATACTAGACTATTCACCACTGTTTTTCTCACCTTTTGCACTCATTCTTTTCTGTCTAAAATTAGTCCACACATCTCCTTCAATCTTTTGATCATTTAATCTTAAGCCTTTGTTTTCAAGTAATTTAAGCTTAATTTCTCAAGTGTAAGAGAATAATACTTCTTATCATCAAGTCAAGAAGTGTTATAGTTTAGTTGGTTTTGTATTGAAGTTGTGTTATATCTTATACATCATTTGTGTATATTGTAAAGGTGTGTATTGTAGTTGTGTGTAATAGGTAGATTGTAGTGATCATCTTAAGTATAGTTAGATCATGATGATTTTAGTAAGTAGTGTTAGATTGGTGTGACCATATTAGTGTCTAGTTAAAGTAAAGTTGTGAAGCGTAGTGAAGTTGTGAAGCGTACTGAAGTTGTGAAGTGAAGTGAAGTAGTGAAACGAAGAGAAGTTGTGTAGTAAAGCGAAGTAGTAAATTATTGTGAAGTAGTGTGGTTAGTATTTTAGTCCTCAAAATACAAAAGTTGTGTTAGATTGGTTCTAGCTACGATTAGAACTTGACATTTGGCTTAGTGTCGGAAATCGGTGTAAGCTTAGTTGTGTACGGTTTTCTCTGCCTAAAGGGAGTTTGTTAACATGGTGAAGAGAACTCTCGAGTTTGGTGCTCGGGGAGTAGAATAGGACGAAGAGGTGCTTCATTACCGAACCACTATAAATTCTTGTGTTGTGGTTTGATCTTTCTAACTCTTATCTCTTGTCTTTCATATCATTTATTTACTTATTTGTATTGTTCATATTGTGCATATATTGAGATCACATAAAGTCGAATCTAAGTTTTTATAAACAAACTATACATTAATTTAAAAAGAGGTAAACTATTCAACCCCCTTCTAGTTTTCCACAATTGGTATCACGAGCCACGTCAAACAAGATTTTTAAAATAAATTATATTTTAAAACTTGAATCGATCTATAAAATCAAAAAAATATTTAAAAGGGCAATCTATGCAAAGACCACCACTATTTGAAAGTGATGGATTTATTTATTGGAAAAATAGATTCAAAACTTATGAGAAATCAAAAGATCTAGATCTTTGACATGTTATTACCTATGATGATTTTTCTCATATTCAAAATAATCCTGAAACTAAAAAGGATGAAACTGTACTATTTGAAAAACAAAACGATGATCTTAAAAAGAAACTTGCTAAAAATAATGAAGCTAAAATAGTAATTTATAATGCTTTTTCACGTAAAGAATACGAAAGAATTTTTATGTGTAAAACCGCAAAGGAAATTTGGGATACTTTATTAATCACTCACCAAGGTAATAGTCAAGTCAAAGATAACAAAATAGATCTTCTTGTTCAATAATATGAACAATTTACGATTCCAGAAGAGGAATCGATAGATAATGCTTTTGCCAGATTTAACACTATTATTACTAGTTTAAAAGCACTTGATGAAGGTTTTTCAAGTAAGAATTATGTTAGGAAATTTCTTAGGGCACTTCATCCTAAATGGCGTGCAAAGGTTACGGCTATTTAAGAATCAAAAGATTTAACATCTCTATCACTTGACAAACTTATTGGAAACTTAAAAGTTTATGAAGTAATAAAGAAAGATTCTGAAATGGTCAAAGGCAAAAAAGAACAAAATAGATCTCTTGCTTTGAAGGCTAAAAAGGAATCTAGTGATGAAGATAGTTCGACTTCTGATAGTGAAGACGAAGAATACACCATGGCCGTGAGAGATTTCAAGAAATTTTTCAAAAGACGAGAAAGATTCGTAAGACAACCACATGATGAAAGAAAGTCATCTCAAAGAAATAAAGATGACAAAAATAGCAAAAGCAAAAGAAAATGCTTTAAATCTGGAGATCCAAATCATCTCATCGGTGAATGTCCAAACTATCAAGAAACTATAATCAAAGAGCTTTCGTTGGAGGACCATGGAGTGATAGCGGCGAAGATGAAGAAGAAAAGACTAGAGACGAAAAATGTCTTATGGCTAAAGCATCTAATGAGGTACTTTTCGAAACCGAATTCTTTAGTGATGATCGATCATCGTTAGATGAAAAAGACTTAGATAGTGAATATAATCGATTATGCAAAGTAGGTCTAAAAGCCATGGCTAAAAATAAATTAATAAAACAAATTAAAAATCGGTTGGAAAATGAAGTACTCGGACTAAAAAATCAACTATCTAAATTAGAAAAAAGTAAAGAGGCAAATGAAGAATGTAAAATATGTCAAGACCTCAAGTTTGAAAATAAAAAGCTTAAGGAAGAAATTTTTAAGCTAAATCAATTTAATAATAATAGTCACTCGCTTAAGAAAATAATAAGTTTTCAAAAACCATCCGGAGATAAATCCTATCTAGGATTTAATTTTACCAAAGGATCAACTAGTGAGACTAAACAAGTAAATTTTATAAAGTCACAAAAGGTTGAGTCTAAAGAAAAAATTAGTAGAATTAAACTCAAGCCCAAGACCAAAATTTATGCTTATAAATAATACTAAAATTCCTATTACAAGCGACGAAGAAGTAAAACATTTTTATAAACCTTCCTTAAAACCCATATTCGGATTTACTAAACCTAAAATGAGATCTAAAACTCCTCCAAAAAGAACTAATAACACTCACCCTCCTAAAACACCACAACCTAGGAGAGATCAAGGTAGACAAAATTACCCTAATAATAATCATTCAATGTGGAATTATTCACAACAACCAAACTTCTCTTTGTGGGGAATATGTCCACCCTATATGTATCTGAATCAAATGCAACATATGCAAAATATGTTCGGGACTAACAATTTTGAACCCATGAGACATTGGGGACCAAGTGGTTGAGTCATCACAACATTTAAGTTGAGTTGTTCATGAACACTGTGTGGAATCCGGCGAGTGAACACATTCTTAAAAATTTATGACGAATTACCAAAAGATTTCTCCTTCAAAGCTTGCTCACTTAAAGATGTAGAAGAAAATACATCGTAGGCAAATGTACGTTTTCTTTCCCAATTACTTGGAATTTAGATTATGTGTTAAATGTTAAATGATTATATATTATTATGCTACAAGTAGTATTTGCTAAACAAATAAGTTATAGTATAATCTAAGCTTGTGAAAATAGCGTAGTCACTAGAAATGCCACTTGTTGGTTTTCTAGAATTAAGAGAAATTGTTTATTATGAACTCTTCTCTCACGTAGTTAAATTAGGATTCTCTACGTACCACTATAAAATGAAAATCTTCTATGTGCACTAATAGCGAACTCACGTAGATGAAGAAAAGTGAGTTAGTGGGTAATTATTAATATAGAAGTAGGATTACTTTTACATTTTACGTCGAAAAGGCATGACATCAAAACACTATAGATGAAACAAACTTCCTTCGACTACGACGTTCGCCTCGTCTACACGTCTACAATGAACTACGTCTATCAGAATCCTCTCATCAAGCTTTGACTTCATCATCGCGTATTAATCATCTCTCAAACACTTTAAATCGTGACAATTAATTATCTCATCCGAAGTAATTAATTCATTCAATTAACATAAAGTTGATTGAAAATGTCACTAAATCCTCGTTAAATCTTCTCTCGACTTGACAACTTGATTATCTCATCCGAAGTAATCAAAGTATTTTTAATTAACGAAAGGTTGATTAAAATGTCAATTAAATTTCGTCAATCATATCTAAACCTCCTCTCGATCTAAAAATCTTGACAACTTAATTATTTTAGCAGAATTTATTTAAGTTTATTTAATTTAACGAAAAGTTAATTAAATGTGTCAAGTATTTTTCTCTCGTCATTCTTTCGACAACTAGATTATCTAAAATAATACTACTAGTAGCTCCCGACGTATTTTGATAATTGTATGTTGACAAAACTAGTAAGAAAAATTTGGTCGTCAGATTGGCGGCCCCCTTGGGACCGGCCTTGTTAAAATGGGCGGACCCTTTATCTTTAAGGGGACCGGCTATTTAATTCGCCAAACAGACTATTTTTTTGCAAAACCCATTACCAAACACATTATTTTCACTCCTCCCTTCTTCTTGCTACTGCTGTGACAAACACACACACTCAAACACTTCAAAATTCAATCTCCAAACTCAAAATCCATCCAATTTCGCGAGAGGCAAACACTTACAACGTGATCAACAATATCTATTGTAAGATTCACCTTACTTTTCTCTTTCAATTTCATTCAATTTTGCTCTTAATCAAAATTTGGTATTTTTCAATTTTTGTGTCTTTTATATTTTTGTGATTAGGTCTAGGTAATTCATAACTACTATGATTCCCGTAGTAATAGAAATTCAAAATCTTCAATAGGAATGAATCACTAAAAAAAATTTGGTTCGAAAAATTTACATACATTTTCAAAAAAATAAAACTAAAAAATTTCAAACAAGAACTTGTACATTGTTGATTCATGCCAAAAAAACATGCTAAAATTAATCATATATTGATCATCAAAGCTTACATAACTCAATATATATTTTTCGAATCAATGGGTGAAATTTTATAAAAATAAAAGGGTGTTTGGTTCATATCCTAGGATTATAGTCTAGAGTCGAAATGACCATCACTATATTTTAGTCATATGTATAAACACACACATAACTTGTATAAGTCATCAAGATATATAATTCATATATATATATTGATACATTTAATAAAAACTATAAAATAAAGGGTCGTTGGTTTAACGTTTTAGAACATGGTCTTGAGTCAAAACAAACACCATTTCATTTTCGTCAAGTCATATGTAATGAACTCACTTTAGTCGGCAAAATATACAACTTAATGTATATCTTTTGACATTCTTAGTCAATGTGTGTTAATAAAGGAGCGTTTGGATTATTTGCTAGAAATTTGATCTTATGTCAAATAATCTCTACTCTACTTATTTAGCATCAATACTTGACAAGATTACACTAGATGTCGAAATATATAGTTCAATTTATATTCTTTTCGATACTCTAGATTGAGTCAAAAATAAACTAGGGAGCGGATGGATTACTTCTTAGGTTTTTATTTTTAGAGTCAAAGTAATCCTTGTCCCACATATGTCGTTTTCAAAAAAAATATACTTATAGTAATATTTTATTTTGTTGTTGTCTTGTTTAGGTGATAAACATGCCTCGAGCAGCTGTTGATGATACCACTCGTACTAAATCATATATCCCTAAAGTATCCGAAATACCCAGATTTTCTCCCGTCATTGCTCAATTCTATAAACCAATAAAAACCATTGCATTCACGAGAGTCGAGTCGTGGATCAACTCTACTTTAAATCCAATGGCATTGAGCGAATGTTCACCAATATTCGCTTCAATTGTCTTTTCGAAATCAATGAGCCAATCGTTCCTCGATTCATTCTAGACTTTTATAGTCAAGTCAAAGTCCAAACCGATGAGCATGGCTATCTCCTAATCTCATTCATGATCCAACATGAATTCATCACTCTCTCACTCGCACAATTCGGTTAAATTCTCAGAAATTCCATACAATGGTCAAGCGGT
This sequence comes from Tanacetum coccineum, assembly GCA_026074375.1. NCBI lineage: Eukaryota > Viridiplantae > Streptophyta > Magnoliopsida > Asterales > Asteraceae > Tanacetum > Tanacetum coccineum. Next base: position 685 of record BQNB010067784.1, on the reverse strand, counting down.
TTTCACAAACGAATAGGATCTTGCATCTCTTGCATACTCCCAAGAAACCGAGGGACCATATCACACCTATCTTCCTACTCCCGACGATATTCGTCGATTTCTCCAATTGGAACGTGTCGAGTTAAATCGAGTCATCAAAAGCCAAAATGTCGTTCTCACTCCTAATCAAATTCTTACCAAAGAATTAAGACAAGACATGAGGCGTTGGGAAGAACTCATTCGTGAGAATGTGTTCGGACTAGGAGGCAACCGGGACCATGTTCCGGCTAGTCTCGCTCACATGTTGTATTGTATTGTTGCCGAAGAACAATACAATCTTGCTTACTTCTTTGTTAAAAGAATTGAATGTGCTCGATCTAATCCAACTGCAAATCTTCCTTATGGTATGTTCTTGACACGTCTCTTTCGATATGTCATGGAACACTACCCTCATCTCGACAATGGCATTTACAATGTTGTTGATCGAGTCATGCGTCCTCTTGCTCTAAAACAAACTCGAAAACCCCAAAGTGATCGTGGCAAAGCCCGTCACTCCGTCTCATCGACATCCGCCCATCATAACCGTGGATCTTCATCTCGCCAAGGAGATGATGATGAGGATGATTGTTAGGATATCATTTCATCACCAAAACACAAAAATAAGAAAAAATAGATTTTAGAGAGAGAAAGTAAAAAAACAAAGAAA
>BQNB010067783.1:0-34069 GCA_026074375.1 Tanacetum coccineum | reverse complement strand
CTTCCCATCTCATTTATCCTTCAACTCTAATAATATGGCTTTACATCTTTTTCATTTTACACAACCTCCAGATCTGTTTTAATCCCTTGTTCATATGTCATTTACAATCTACAATTGGCATCAGAGCTGCAGGGGTGTATTGTATCATTTGTGTTTGTTGTTGTCACTGTTACTATTCACGTCATGGTTACTGTTCACATCACTATTCATTGTTACTATTCATCCACTGTTCTGGTTACTGTTCATTTGCTAGTTTTTCAGTTTCTTTTTCGTGGTACAAGTGTTCTTATTCTCCTAAGAATCAACCACGAAATAACAGTGGGGATGTTACTTATTGTTGTTGTTTATACTTTTTCTTGGTGCTTAGAAGACAAGAAATAGATCTGGGTTCATATTATTTCTTGGTTGCGTTTTGATGTAAGAAAAACCCAGATCCAGAAAAAGTACAAAAGTGTTTACATTGCGTTTTGACCAGTCAACTGCGTTTTGACTTGTCAACTGCGTTTTGATTGGGTGGTTGCATTTTGTGGTTGCGTTTTGTCAAGATCAGCCTGCGTTTTGACTTACATGAAGACATTTTTATGATTTTTGTGAAAAGAAATGCTGCCAAAATTTTGTCAAGTCATTGCGTTTTGACTATAACAAGCCTGCGTTTTGTCTAGTTTCTGTTGCATTTTGACTCGAAGAAAAAAGGGGGTGGCTGCATTTTGATGAGGTGTTGCGTTTTGTTAAATACACAAAACATAAACCGAGTCAACTCGGCTATAACCGAGTTGACCCGGTCAACTCATTGAGTTATGGTCTAATGACATAAACAAAAGAAGTATCACTAAACATACTCAAAATCAAATCCATACTCGATTCAACTACAACAACATCAACAGCCTCATTACAACGTCTCAAATCCATCCCAACAATAACTAAATCTATATACCCTTCGTCACATTTCAAATCCACACATCTATCTAACCTATCTCCATCTCCACAATCAATCAAGACTCGAATCTTAATGATACTAAGATCTCAAATTCAATTTTCATGTACTCAAAATTAATTCATGAACTTTAAAGAGATCAAGAACATGAAAATAAAACTCATCATTGATCTTTGTTGAGCAAAGCCCTTTTTCAATATACGAAAATCAAGAGAGACTTATAACAATCATGCTATAATCTTTCTTTCTTTTGATTTCTGATAAGAAGAAAGATCAAATGACAAGACCTACCCAAGACCACTAACGGATCTTGGAGACCTTTTTTGTTCGAATCATTTATTGAATAAATATGGGGCTCAAATTACAATATCAAAAGGATGATTGTTATTTGAGTGTGTGCCTTGCTCTTGTATGATGAGAAGGTGAGAGATGGATGAGATGGGTCAGATTGTTATTATTGTACTTTGAGAGAGAAGATGAATGTGACTGTGTTTTCTAAGGGGATTAGGGTTAGGAGAGTGCTTTTAGGGATTTAATTATTATATGTATCCCTATCTCTCACATGTTGGATCGAGTATATATGTGTGTAACAGGCCGGGTATTAATGTGAAAGTTGGGCTATAATTTGTGTCTTTGGGCCGGTTATGGTAATTAAACAGCTGGGCCGAGTTACAAGTTTGTGGCAGCGTCTTAGTTTAACAAGTCTATTGGGCCAAGACTTGTTAAACATTGGATTTTTTATTTGGTTAAAGACAAGTGGTTTTTTTTTCAGTGAGTGGACCGAAAGTTATGGATTTGGGCTGTAATTGTTTTTTTCTCCACAAATGATCATGGTTTATTTATGATGGACTAATTGAGCCAGGTACAAAAATGCTATCACGACAAGTTAAACTAGACGATGTTTATTCGTTGACGACAATTCAAAATAACATTCGTCCTAGTTTAACGACAATTGAACAACAACAACAACAACAACAAACATGATACATAACACTAAAACGATTCTGAAGAGATTCAATAAATGACAAACGGCTAGAGAAATTCGACTACGATGAACAGTGATCACAAGTTGTGGATTGTAATCATCGCCTTTATTTGCGATAAAGTTCAATTTGACAGAGCGTCTACTTATTTCATCATCGAGAACTTCTTCTAATTTCCTATCGATTGATAACTGCTGAACTATACACTATATTGAGACGTTGAAATATCTAGTTACCAGCAGTCAGGGGAGGGTTGTTGCAGACCTGATAACTATCACAAAGAAGTTACAATGAAGATACTTCAGTGTCACACGCTGAATACGATGTGAAATTTTCAAGAGGAGTTGTACTTCTTATACTTATGCGGTAGTGGGATAGAAGTACTAAAGATTTTAATCTTGCACCGTTTTCATTCACACTAGTGCAAGCTTACTTAACAAATTGGGGATTTCACTCATTTTCAAGTTTGGTAAATTGGGTTTACTTTCGACAAGTGATCACAACAATAGCGATAAAATACGCTGTTGTAAAGTTAGCCAAAGAGTTCAAGGTTGAGATGTAATCAGCAATTCTTACTACATTTCAAGACAAAGGTACTTCACAGTCTAAGCCAACTTCTCAAGGTTCTTCAACGACATTCATATACAAGACATTGATTATACCAAGTTTTCTTGATTCTTGCTTCATCTCGCTTACGGTTTCTGAAAGACAAAGGTAAGGTGCGTTTGGGATTCAAGATTAGTGTGCTTAAGACAAGAACTTCTTGAGTATATGTGCATACACAACAATGATGCTTCCAAGAGTTCGCAACCATCATGGGGGAAATGTGTACATCCAGGACTTAGTTGACTTTGATGTTACCATGTCAACTTCCAGGGGGAAGTAGTGTATACCACTTTACCAATATGGTTTTATAAGGAAAGTAGTCTGCATATGTGAGAAGAACTGTTTGTTGATTTTCTCGCATGCACCCCCGAACGAAATATTCACCAATGACAAGAAGCAGTGGTCGTTGGTGTGGTTTGACTTCTACAAAATTCCGTTGTGCACGTCAATGACAAGTAGAAGATTGTTCAAGCTACTTCAAAGTTTCAGAATCTGCTTAAGATAGGGATGTTGGTTTGGGGGGAAGCTGATTCAGAAACTTCGCCAAAAAGGAGTCTATGAAGAAAGCTTTTCAAGATATGCTGCATGGATTGGGGGGAAGTTAATCCAGTTCATGCATACTACAATGGTTCCTGTACAAGTAAAGACATTAAAGATCCAAGCTAGAGTACAAGTTTCAAGACAAGAAGAACTCAGAAGACATCTTCAGCTTTGGAAGTGCTTTGGAAGACTTTATTTATGTTGTATTTGTACCTGATAGGAACATTGTAAGTAATTCCGTATGTGTCCACATATTGGGGGAAGATTGTTAGCCTTAAAATATGGTGACATATCCGGAATTACATTAGTTCATTTATAGTGTGACATATAGGGACTAATAATGACTAAGTATGATAGTTGTATGTCACTAGGACTATAAATACCCCCTTCATACTTCCATGGAGGGGTGAAGCTCACATTTGTAAAAGTGTGTGTATGTGTGTGTGTTTTCTCTCTAGCACATACACTCTTCCCATCTCTTTTCACCTTAAACTCAAATAATATGGCTTTACATCTTTTTCATTTTACACAACCCCCAGATCTGTTTTAATCCCTTGTTCATATGTCATTTACAATCTACAAAGAATTTGAAAGAACATGGTTTGTTTAGTTCAGTTCAGCAAAGAACAAACCATAAAGACTTTCAAAATTATTTATTTGCTTGCTTTTTATCACAAGAAGAACCCAAGAAGGTAATCCAAGCATTAAATGGTCCAAGTTAGATAGAATCTATGCAGGATGAGCTTCTACAATTCAAATTACAAAAGGTTTGGACCCTGGTGGATTTATCAAATGGCAAAAGGGTCGTAGGCACTAAATGGGTTTACAGGAACAAGAAGGATGAAAGAGGTATTATGATAAAGAACAAAGCAAGATTGGTTGCTCAAGGGTACACACAAGAAGAAGGGATTGACTATGATGAAGTTTTTGCCCCTGTTGCCAGAATTGAAGCAATTAGGCTATTCTTAGCCTATGCCTCATTTAAAGACTTTATGGTGTACCAAATGGATGTCAAGAGTACTTTTCTTTATGGTAAGATTGAAGAGGAAGTCTATGTTTGTCAACCACCAGGATTTGAAGATCCAGACTTCCCTGATAGAGTTTACAAAGTAGAAAAGGCTCTCTATGGTTTACATCAAGCTCCCAGAGCTAAGTATGAGACCTTGTCTACTTATTTGTTAGAAAATAGGTTTCATAAAGGACAGATAGATAAAACTTTGTTTATCAAGAGGGACCAAGGTGATATTCTAATAATACAGGTATATGTAGATGATATCATTTTTGGGTCTACAAAGAAGAAGTTATGCACAGAGTTTGAGAAGATGATGCATCAGAAGTTTTAGATGAGTTCTATGGGTGAACTCGCATTCATCCTAGGACTGCAAGTGAAGTAGAAGGAAGATGGGATTTTTATAAGCCAAGACAAGTATGTGATAGAGATTTTGAAGAAATTTAGCTTTAGCGATGTCAAAACAGCAAACACAGCCATGGAAACCCATAAGCCTTTGCTCAAAGATGTAGATGGTGAAGATGTAGATGAACACATGTATAGATCAATGATTGGCTCATTGATGTATCTTACTTCTTTAACACCTGATTTAATGTTTGATGTATGTGTATGTGCTAGATTCCAAGTTAACCCTAAAGTGTCACATCTTCATGCTATGAAAAGAATTTTTAGATATCTTAAAGGTCAACCTAAATTGGGCCTTTAGTATCCTAAGGATTCACCTTTAGATTTGGTGGCATACACTGACAGTGACTATGCAGGAGCAAGCCTAGATAGGAAGTCCATAATAGGAGGTTGTCAATTCCTAGGATGTAGATTGATTTCATGGCAGTGTAAGAAGCAGACTATGGTTGCTAATTCCACAACAGAAGTTGAATATGTAGCTGCTTCAAGTTGTTGTAGTCAAGTGCTTTAGATTCAAAATTAATTGCTTAATTATGGGTATAACTTTATGCATACAAAGATCTATATTGATAATGAGAGCACAATATGCATAGTGAAGAACCCTGTTTTTCACTCAAAGATAAAGCACATTGAGATTAGACATCACTTCATCAGAGATTCAAATGAAAAGAAGCTAATTCAAATAATCAAGATTCATACTGACAAGAATGTTATAGATTTGCTTACAAAAGCATTTGATGTAAGTAGATTTCAATATTTGATTGCCAGTATTAGAATGCTAAATCTTTAAAGTCTTGATTAAGAAAATGGTGAGGTAATTGAATAAGAGAGAATTAGTGAGATTAAAAACAAAAAGAGATATGTGTGATAAAAACAGACAGGGTAATTTAGTAAGAAAAAGAATTAAGAGAAGTTGTGAGTTGAAAAACAGAAAGAGAGATGTGTGATAAAAACAGATAGGGAGAATTGTGAACTAAAAGAATTGAGAGAAATCAAAAACAGACAGAGAGAATTGTGAGCTAAAAGAATTGAGAGAAATCAAAAACAGACAGAGAGAATTGTGAGCTAAAAGAATTAAGAGAAATCAAAAACAGACAGATAGAATTTGTAAGTTAAAATACTAATTTGATGATGGAAATGTTGATTAGAAAGGAATTAGAGTTAATGCTGATGATTCAAAGTTAATGCTGCTAGGCATAAACTTACTACTGCTAGAGAAAGTTAATGCTGCTAGGCATAACTTACTACTGCTGGTTGTAAGTTAATGCTGCTAGGCTTAATTTACTATTGAGTTACTACTGCTGGGTTACTTACTACTGCTAGTTGAAAGTTAATGTTGTTAGGCATAACTTACAACTGCTGGTGAACGTTAATGCTGTTAAGGGTATTTATATAAATACTTCAATTAAGGGTTTCATTCAAACTTTACTCGATTTAAATCTTTGATATACTCTCTAATCATAAACCCTAACTCAATTTCATCGTTAATCATCAAAACCCATCATAATGTCTGCTCCAAAGTTTGCTGATTCACACAACATGGTCGCGTTCTTGGCTAAACCCACTGAAAGTGATGGGTTTGAGCAAATTTTGGATTTCTTAAATGCGAATCCTATCAAACATGCGTTAATGGTTAATCCTATAATCTATACTTCATGTATTGAGCAGTTTTGGGATACTGCAAAGGTAAAAACTGTTAATGGAGAAGTTCAGTTACAAGCCCTAGTAGATGGGAAGAAAGTGATCATCATTGAGACAAGTGTAAGAAGAGATCTTCAATTGGAAGATGCTGAAGGAATTGAATGTCTACCCAATGCTGATATTTTTAGAATACATTGCTATAATGGTATGTTGAATAACCTTCTCAGAAACTTACATTCTACAAAGCTTTCTTTTCTTCTCAATGGAAGTTTTGGATCCATACTATTCTGCAATGCCTAAGTGCTAAGTCTACTGCATGGAACGAATTTAGTAGCACTATAGCCTCTGCAATAATCTGCTTAGCCACAAACCAGAAATTCAACTTTTCTAAGTATATCTTTGAAAGTATGGTGAAGAATGTGGATAGTAGTGTCAAATTTCTAATGTATCCAAGGTTTGTGCAAGTCTTTCTGGATAAACAAGTTGGTGATATGTTTACTCATGATGAAATTTTTGTTACACCCTCTCACACAAAGAAAGTATTTGGCAATATGAAAAGGGTTGGAAAGGATTCTCTTGAGCAGTTACACCCTTATTTCCAACCATGATGGTTCAAGCTCAAGAAGAAATAGGTGAAGGTTCAGCTATGCCAACTGATCCCCATTACATACCCATCATTCAACCATTAACATCACAACCTCAAAAAAAACAATCTAGGAGAAAACAGAGAAAAGACACTAAGATTCCTCAATCCAGTGGTCCTACAGAGCCTATAGCAGATGAGGCTGCCAATGAGGAAAATGTACCTACACAGTCCAATGACCCACCTCTCTCAAGAGTTAACACACTTAGAAGTGGGGAGGAAAGACTGATACTTAAGGAATTAATGGACCTTTGTACAAAACTGTCTGATAGAGTTCTTGACTTAGAGACAACAAAGACTGCTCAAGCAAAGGAGATTGCTAGTTTGAAGAAGAGAGTCAAGAAGCTGGAAAGGAAAAGGAAGTCAAAAACTCCAGGGATGAAAAGATTATTCAAGGTTGGTAGATCTGCACAAGTTGCTTCATCTAAAGATAAAGGTTTATGTGATTAGGAGAATGCATCCAAACAGGGGAGGAAAATAGATTACATTGACAAAGATACAGAGGTTACTTTGGTTAATAAAACTCAGGGGAGGTATGATGATGCTTAAATGTTTGATACAGATGTTTTTAATGGTGAAGAAGTGTTTGTTGCAGAGCAAAGTAAAAAAGTTGTAGAAGAAGTAGTTAGTTACTACTGAAATTAGTGATGTTGCAACAATTACTACTGAAGAGATCACTTTGGCTCAAGCATTGACTGAATTGAGGAGTGCAAAACCTAAGATTGTGGTACAAGAGCCAGTGCAGAGTACAACCACAACAGCACCTTCAACAATACTCAAAGCTAAAAGCATTACTTTTAGAGACCCTAGTGAATCTACAACAAGAACAACACTAACATCAATACCTTCAAACATCAAGGATAAAGGCAAAGCTAAGATGATGGAACCTGAGAAGCCTTTGAAGATGAAAGAACAAATAAGACTTGATGAAGAATTTACTTTCAAGCTACAAGCTAAAGAAGAAGAACAAGCAAGACTTGCAAGAGAGAAGGCTGAGAAAGTTAAAGAAGCCAACATTCATGGGATAATGTGCAAGCAATGATAGAGGCTGATAGGTTATTGGCTAAAAGATTACAAGCAAGAGAGCAAGAAGAATTGACAGATAAAGAGAAGGCAAGATTGTTTGTAGAACTCTTGGATAAGAGAAAGAAACACTTTGCAACATTAAGAGCTCAAAAAAGAGGAACAAGCCACCAACTAAAGAACAAAAGAAAAGTACAATGTCAACTTATCTGAAACGCATGGCTGGTTACAAGCAAAGTTAATTGAAGAACAAGTCATTTGCAGAAATTCAGAAGTTATTTGATAAAGCCATGACAAGGGTAAACATGTTTGTTGATAAGGATACTGAGTTGGTGAAAGAAAGTTTAAAGAAAGTTAAAGCAGAGATGGCACAAGAAAGTTGCTTAAAGAGAGCAGGTGATGAGCTAGAACAAGAGAAGGAAAAGAAGCAAAAGATAGATGATGATCAAGAAGAAGTTGAGATGAAAAAGCTTATAAAGGTTGTTCCTGATGAAGAGGAAGTAGCAATTGATGCTATACCATTAGCTACTAAACCTCCAAGCATTGTTGATTGGAAGATTGTTAAAAAGGAACGATCGGTCTATTTCAAATCATAAGAGCTAATGGAAGTTCAAAAAGGTACTCATTAATGATTCAGATACTTAGAGATTTTGACAGAGAAGATTTAGAAACTCTATGGAAATTGGTGAAAGCTGAGCATGGATCTACAAGACCAAAAGAGGGATATGAGAGAGTAATATGGGGTGATATAAGGACAATGTTTGACCATAATATAGAAGATACAGTGCGGATAAATCTACTTGGATAATCTACAGAGATGTTGAACAAGAAGCTTCAAACTGAGCATCTGAATGAAATGTGTTATCAGCTTCTTAAGCTTATGACAAAACAGCTCAAGAAACAATGAAGTGTTTGGAAGCATCCTCCTGGTGATTATGAAGCTTTTAATGAAGAAACTTAAGATTTTTTAAGAAGAATATCAAGTTTAGGGGAGGATCGTTAGGATTAAAAGCCTCTTGATGCTTGGAAGTTACTACTGCTAAGTGGAAGTTAAGACTGTTAAGGTATTAGTTACTGCTGCTAAGTATAAATTAATGCTGTTAGTAATCTTAATGAAAAATATGCTAAGTGGTTAGTACTGCTAGTGTAAGTTACTACTGCTAGTATATATTAGTACTGCTAGTATAAGTTACTACTGCTAGTATATGTAACTACTACAAGTTACTACTGCTAGTGTAACTTAGTACTGCTAATGAAGATTGAAGAAAACTTTCTAAGTAGTTAATGCTGCTTGTACACAGTTAGTGTTATTGGTACAAAAGTTACTACTGTTGGTGTGAAAGTTACAACTGCTTAAAGATTACAACTGCTAGAATAGTTTATGCTGATAAAGAAGAGATCAAAGACTTATCATAGAAAAGATAAAGATTGCTTATGTGATATGTATGAGATATTTTTGTAAAAGATACGTATAAGTTATTTGTTTAGAAGATCATAATAACTTAGGAAAATATTGTAAGCCGGTTAGGACTCCTTGGTGTATAAAAGGAGGTCCTAGGGCATAGAGTTAGATATCTAGAAATCATTTGTTTTGATATCAATATAGCTTCAAGGTTTTGTAACCCTAACACTATTAAGAGTGTTCGTAATATATTGAGGCTAAAAGTTTGGTAAACTGTTTTGCTATTAATTTTATTCATAAACTGTTTCATTGAAATTCTTTTTAGTATCATTGACTAGATTCTACATAGTCTTTGATATTCACAATCAAAGATTCTATCATAGTTTTTTTGGATTTATTCAATACAACTTAGCCTTATACAAGCTAAGTAAGATCTATTCTATTGGGATCAACACTACTTGTTGATCATGCTCTGAGTTATGCGTTGACTGCAACCACTGATGTTCCAGCTATGTACCTTCAACAGTTCTAGAAAATAGTCAATAAAGTTTTGAATGCTAATGATACTATTCATTTTACAATTGATAAAGAAACCATTACTTATATTGTGTACATGTTCTATGATACACTAAAGATACCAGTGGAAACACCTGAACAACCATTCATTGAACCTGGTAATCTGAAATTCATCCAATCATTTCTCAAGATTGTCGGCTATCAAGGATTAGTTGACAAAGTGAGTGCTTTCTTCACCAAGAATCTTGCACAACCATAGCAGACGATGTTCAAAGTTTTCAACCGATGTCTTACATCTCAAACATCTGGTCATGATCAAACAAAAATCAACATTCTTCAGATCTTTCATGTTGTGGTTAATAAAGTGCAGGTTGACTATGCAAGCCTTATGTGGTAGGATTTCATTCATTGTGTCCAGCAGAAGAATGATGTTATTTAGTATCCTCGCTTCACAAAGCTTATCAATGCTGATATTATGTTGAAGTTTAAGTCCATTCCTACGAGACATAAAAAGGAATATCATTTCATCAAAAATGATACTCCATTGGTGAGTGTGTATACTATTGACTTGATAAGCTGTGAAGGGGATGCTAATACCTGCTGACTTGATAACTGATGAAATCCAAGATACCCAAGAGTATAAGGATTATGTGGAGGAGTTTGGAGGGGTAGATGTTCCAATGATTTAGCCAGAACCGGTTAAATCTACCTAAGAAACAATTAGGACACCTAGAGCCACTAGGACACCTAACCTTGAGGATGTTGTTTAGAAAAACGAAAAAGCAAACAAGTTACTAGAGAACCAAGTACACCAAGAAAATATCTTAAGGTTACAATCAAGCAAAAGAAACCAATTTCTATTACTATTCCATCGCCAAGTGATGATAGAGAAAGAGATGAAATTCAGGAAGCAACTCAACTAAGCCTAGCTTTACACAAAACTGTCAAACTTGCTGAAGAACAAGAAAACGTGGCTGCAGTTGAAGAACAATTGTTAAAGGAGGATGTGGAAAAGATTGTTGAAGGTGAAGATGAAGACTCGTATGCTAGTGAGTTTGCTGATTCTGTTTTCCTTAATAAAGAAGATACCAGTGCTAGGTTAGAGCCCGGGAGTCATAAGGAAAATCCAGAAATAGTTGATGATGATGATGATGATGTTAATGAGAAGAAAGACGATAAGAAGGATGATGATAATGATGATGACAATGATAATCACGATGATCATGCATTGGTCAGAACCAAAAGGATGGGTAGTTCGGAGATTAGGACACCCCCTAGATCCCCTAGGACAGACTTATCATCAGATAAGACAATTTCTTAGGAATTGATAGCTACTATATCACCTACACCCACTACTACATCTCAAGATCGAAGCAAGTCAAAACCTACTTCTAGCAAAACCAAGGTTCTTCCATGAAGCATTGCTCAGATGAGCAGACGACATGGTCAACTCTAAAAATGTATGAAACATACCTTTGTTACTAACACCTATTTTTAGGAAAAAAGGAAGGAAATGTCTGATACTCTCAACAATCTAGTTCTAGAGCTTATTGTAGCAAAGACCAATGAGCTTACAAAAGAGGCAGTTCCAAGAATGGTCAATGATGCGGTCAAGAAAGATAGAGAGATTTCAACAACTAATGTACCTGAGTTGATTTCACAAAAATTCGCTGTTCATGCCCCAAAAATAATTGAAAAACTTTTCAAGACTCACATGAAGAACAAGGTTATTATTGTTCATCCTACAACAAGTACTTCAACCGCTACATTTGCGGATCTCCAACACCAACTGTATTTGAAGATGAGGATGAATCTTCAAGATCAAGTTGATGATCTAGAATTGTAAGATGTTCTGAAGCGTAAGTTTGAAAAGTCTGCAGCCTCTTCTGGTCCTTGCAGAACAGATGCTTTTCGCAAACGAGATCCTGATAACCATTAGGAAGATGATGCTCCTCCTAAGGGGGAGAAAAGAGCGAAAAGACAAAGGACATCAAAAGGCTAGAAATCTACAAGTGGTTAATTTATCAAAGCAACCAGCTCAAGGATCTAAAACTTCTGCATCCGCACGACAACAGCAACAACAAGAATGAGATACATGGGTTAAGGATACAGTAATTGATAAAGATGAGGTCATTCCTGAAGATAAAACTCTTGAGCTTATTGAAGAATTTCAAAATGTTGATAAGGATGTACTAGCTATCTTTGATCATGAAAGAATGAAGACTACATTAAGAGACATGATGACTAACCAGTTCAAAGATGCTAAAGAATATGCCTACCATTTGGAAAAATTGAAGAACTATATGGAGAATCAGATAGTGTGGGAAATCAAACAGGAGGACATAAGACAATCAAAACCATATTCTCATGTTTTCTATGGTCCCCAAAGAAATCCGAACGAACCTCCAAGGTATCTGTACAACAAGGATTTATTTTTCTTGAAGAATGGAAATTCTGAGGAGAGGAAGTATGTGATCTTACTCCACAAGATACACGTTGTTCCATTTCCTAAAGAAGATCTGGAAGAAAAGATGAATCGTTGGGTTAGAAAAGAGTTCAAGTGTAACACCCCCAAAATACGGGTTGCAGCAGAATATTGAATATCCGAGGGCGTTACTTCATAGATCAATAACACAAGATATGAGAACGACCACTAAACGTGTCGTTTTAAAAAGATACATTGGATTAACAAAATACTTGTTCATTACATAAGCTCATGGCTTCAAATTGTTCGACAATATAAGTAAATATTTCGGTTTATAACAAATGTTCCCAAAATGTAATACGACCCAAATCTTTAGTATTGACTCTCTCCAAAGAGTGACCCCCAATGTATTTGGGCACCTCGTGCCTTATTGACCTAAGAAAAACATGCTTAATACGTCAACATAAAGTTGGCGAATTCATAGGTTTATGTAATTTAAATTGTAGGACCGCAAGATTTCCAAGTGCATGATTAAGCAACAGATGCAAACATCATAAAAAGTAATTACGTTTTCCTAAGCTCATGACACTAAAGCTCGACATGTATGAATGCAATAAATTGCCTACATTTTCCATGAAAGATGTTCTAACCGCAACATCCCAATCCGACATGGGTATATGATTGTTTGTTCCGGCAAAGGACATAGTGGAGCGCTACTCACCCAAACGGGGACGTCAATCCTAAATAGATCTATTTATAACACTCGCGCTCATAACCTAGTAATTGGTAGTTCATGATAAAGGGCTCAGTGGGTTATCGCTACTTAGGCAAACACGTAATCATAGTATAAAATGTACACTTGCGTCTAATTTGTAAAGCAAAGCATGTTCTCACCCCAAAGATGTAAATCATTTATATAATTGTAAAACATGGGGCTATGAACTCACCTTAGTAGGTAGTCCTCTGTGAATGATAAATATATCCAAGTATGGCAAATGAATCACACCGTCAAATACCTAAGTAAATACGGCCAGTCTTAGTCTACAAGTTTAGGCTAACGACTTAATGCATAAACTACAACAAATTGCTAGTTTATATATACTGTTATCACTTGTGTGGTGGTGCACATGTTTATTGTAATTGTCTTTACTTGTTGGCTCTTGGGGAGGTTATTTTTTTTTTTTTTTTTTTTTTACGATACACACGTTCAAGTATATGTATAAACGTTATTAATAAATATACATATTTATTAAGTCGTGTTTTAATTTGTATAATATTCGGTAAATATTATAACTTGTCCGAGTAGTTAAGTGTTTATTAAAATCACTTTCGTTCATACAATACCCTTAGGTTTTCTATATTTACCAAAACAGTCCCTATGTTTATGAAAATATAATATTTACATTTTAAACCCTTAAGTTTCCACATTCACACCTTTAGTCCTTCAACTTTACAAAAATTTCACTTTAGGTCCTTATACCTTCAAAACAGACTTAACTTTTTGAAGTGGACAATCAGTATATGGATGGCGGCCTATTAAAAACTGTTCTATAAATCCTGTTATGACAGATGTTGTGTCAACTTAAGGTTGTTTTGTCATATTTGATTACTTTTAGTCCCTTATACTTGTTAAAAATCGTATATTTTATAATCCGCTTTAATGATCTTGAAAAGTAGTGTAAAAGTTTATTTGACTGGCTCCACAATAAGCTTACATAAGCTTTTACCGGTAGTTTATAAAATAAGCTCGGTATGAGCCTTTATTTAAGCTTATTGGGCCCTTTGGGTCGTTAGGTTCAATTAAGGCAAATTTAAAGGTCCCAATATGAATCTCTAAAAGCACATTAGCCTCTCATTAGGCTCATTTTTAAGCTTTAATCGAAATGTTACTGCTGGAAGGATAAAAATAAGCTCGGGTGAGCTTATTTGAGCTTATTAGGCTTATTGGACTCGTTAAAGCCCCATTAGCAACATAATGGTCCATTTTAAAGATTCTAAAATAAAGCACATAACGCATCATGTGGCTTTATTTATGTTTATCGTGAAATGATCGTTTTCTAGTGGGAAAAAATAAGTTTGAGTGAGATATTTGAGCTTATTGGGCTAGTTAGCCCAATAACCTTAACCCGAAATGTTTCAAAAGCTCCATTAAGCTTTTATAACATGATCCAACTTATTTTCTAGTCTTAATAAGTACTTTTAAGCTGTTTTTATTGTTCGGCTTATTTTTAAGCTAATAAGCTTCGTTAATGGGCTTTTGGGCCCATTAAGAGCTCGATAAGGTTTATACATGTTCAAACTAGTCCAATTTAGGTCCATTAGCTTTTCTAGGTTTATAATAAACTCATTAAGCTGCGTAAGCTCACAAATAAGTTGTTCAAGCTTATTCGTGGCTTATGGGCCTATTTTGGACACGGTAATGGGCTGCCAAGCCCATTAAGGGTCCGAATTGGTTTCTAATAAAACATTAAGGTCCATATGAGTCCAATAAGCATATTAGGCCCCTTAATAAGCTCATGGAGCTTATTAATAAGCCATGGATCCTACTACTATGGCATATTGGGCCTGTTCGGCCCATTAGTGGGTTGTTTGGATTAAACGAGCCCATTAATGGCCCGTTGAGCTCGCTAGTGCTTTCTAGGGTTTTTTAATCTCTTATTAAGCAATCGTTAAGCATTAATTAACCGTTTTTTATCACATGCATTTGTTTAAATGATTAGTATACTCCTTCCCAAGCCAAGCCATTGTGTTTTCATGAAAAGTTTACGTGTTGTTTCATGTATTTCATATAAATGAATTTGTATTCATATAGGTTTCCATTCTTGCATTTAAGCGAAACGTTTAAGGCCTTAGTTCATTCTTAAATCACATTTTACATTTCCTAGCACGTCTTAGCACCACACAAGTCGTTATATGCATGTATATATTACGTGAAATATATATAAGATTGTATCATGCACGTATATGCTCACGTTAGTTTGTAAATTACAAACTAACGTGACCAAATGACTAGCAAACAAGGAAGGAAATGTATGATATGAATACATGAGTTTAGAACACGCCTTACAAAGGTCCTAGAGCTTGGTTTTCGGCTTAGAAGGAGATGAATGATACACAATTCGTCTACACCCAAATGTGTATAAACCCGAAAGCTCCAAAGCTCAATATACCCGAACCTTAGCTTGTATACTCCTCTTATTACCCTTGTATGTAATCCTTAGTATGCTAGTGCAAGCTAGAAAACTAAGTTGTGTCGTGTTTTGTTGTGCTTGGCTCGGGTTTAGGGTGCCACCGAAACAAGGAGATGACAAACAAAAGGTGTTCTTGGCTAGAGAGTTAGGAGTTGTAAGAAATGTTTAAAGTGTCAATATGGAGCTGTGGGTATTATATAGGCTTAGGAGTGAGTTAGTGTTCTCTAGTCCTTAACTAACCAAAACCGAGCCCTAAGTGGTGGTTTTGAGGGTTTTAGTTAGCCTTAAATGGTTTCTTGCTAAACCACCTAGTACAAATCCTTAATTACAAGACAATTGTACAAGATTACATGAGATTTGACAAATCTTTGGTTGTGTGATGCTGTTTGTGGCCGCGGGTAACAAAGCAAGGAGAAAGGATCCCATGAGGTTATTATCCATTGTGTAATGAGCTAATTAGGGACAATTAGTACATTCTTTAATTAATATTAGGTTGTACATGTACTTAGGAAGACTTCTAGTTATTTAGGCATATGGGACATGTAGGATTATGCGTTTTTCTTACCCATATTCGGCCAACATGGTTTATTAACATAAGAATTGAATGAATTTTATGTTTAAGGATTAGAAGTGGGTATTGGTTTGAGTCTAGGTAAGTCTAGGTATTTTTGAAGTGTGTCTAAACGCATTTTATTGCGAAACATAACCCTTTTTCGTGGCCAATAAAAATAAATTGCGCAAAGTCAATAATTATCTTCCTATTAATTACCTAACACTTGCTTGACGTAAACCTTAATTTATTTGGTAACCATTTATATTGAATGATTATTTCTAGTCTACGTGATTTAGCTTAAAAGTTAAATTAAAAGTAAACGCATATCGGACCAAAATAAATAGTGAAGAATAATAAGAGTCGTAAAATGACCTAAAATTGAGAAATGTTATAGTCTCCACCCGTTAAAAGAGCTTTGTCCTCAAAGCTTAAGACCTTGTAGTGGACGACGAAGTCCGGTTTGTGAAGAGATGTGGGTATTTCTTTTTGAACGAATCTTCACGTTCCCAGGTGAACTCTACCTCTCCTAGAGTTCCATCGAACTTTAACCAATGGTATTCGGCTTCGCTTTAATCGTTTGATCTCCCGTTCCATGATTTCAACAGGCTCTTCCACAAACTAGAGCTTATCATCAACGTGAATTCCTTCCAACGACATGGCTAATGGTTCGTCAGCGTAACATTTCTTCAGATTAGACACATGGAAAGTATGGTGAACCCTGCTCAACTCTTGAGGAAGTTCCAGCCTGTAGGCAACCTTCCTAACCTTAGCTAACACCTTGAAAGGTCCGACATATCTCGGGTTCAACGTGCCCCGCTTATCGAATTGTACAACCCCTTTCCAAGGTGAGACCTTGAGCATAACCCTATCCCCAACTTCGAACTCCATCGGCTTTCGCTTTAAATTAGCGTAGCTCTTTTGTCGATCCTGAGCAGCTTGAATTCTCTGCTTGATCAGGACAATCTTTTCTGTTGTTTCTTGGATCATTTCCGGGCCAGTCAGTTGAGCTTCTCCAACTTTGGCCCAGCACACAGGTGATCGACATTTTTCGCCATAAAGTGCCTCATAGGGTGCGGCCTTTATGCTAGCGTGATAACTGTTGTTATACAAAAATTCGGCTAATCGCAAATGCTTAACCCAGCCCTTTCCAAAATCGATCACTTAAGCACGTAGCATGTCCTCGAGAGTTTGAATAGTCCTCTCGCTCTGGCCGTCGGTTTTCGGATGATACGTAGTGCTCTTACTCAGATATGTACCCAAAGCTTTCTGAAATGATTTCCAGAAATTTGATGTGAACCTCCCATCATGATCACAGATGATTGAAACAGGTATTCTGTGTCTTGCTACTATTCTGTTCAGGTACAACCTTGCCAACTTGTTCAATGGATCATTCTCCCTTAATGGCAAGAAGTGAGCAGATTTTGTGAGTCGATCCACAATCACCCAGATGGTGTCAAAACCTTGTGACAACTTAGAAAGCTTGGTGATAAAATCCATCGTGATATTATCCTACTTCCACTTGGGTATTGCTGGTTGTACTAACAATCCTGATGGCCTTTGATGTTCAGCCTTGACCTTTGCACACGTCAAGCATTTACTAATATAGGTGGTGATGTCAGCTTTCATATTGGGCCACCAATATAGCTTCTTCATGTCTTGATACATCTTTTCGGAACAGGGATGGATAGACTATTTTGACTTATGGGATTCGTGCATAATCACGAATCTTAAGTCGCCATAGCAAGGCAACCAACTCCTGTCGTTTAAATATAAGGTTCCATCAGCGCGTGGTTCCAACTTTTCCTTGGGTATATCCCTTCTGATCATACAACCTACATCTTCTTTCTCAAGATTCTCTGGTTTCAGGGCTTCGATCTGAGCTTCTAGTATTTGTTTGGGAAGATCCAAGCCAATAGTCATAACTAAGGCTCGAACCCGCAATGGCTCAATCCGTTCCTTATGGCTCAATGTGTCGGCCACTACGTTTGCCTTCCTCGGGTGAACGGATGTCACAATTGTAATCACTTAGCAATTCTAACCAACGGCGTTGCCTCATGTTAAGCTCCTTTTGATCGAGAATGTGTTGTAGACTTTTATGGTCGGTGAACACGGTGCATTTGGTTCCATATAGATAATGTATCCATATCTTTAGAGCAAACACCACCGATCCAAGTTCTAAATCATGAGTGGTGTAGTTCTTCTCATGAATTTTTAATTGTCGAGAAACATAGGCAATCACCTTCTCTCTCTGCATCAATACAACACCTAAACCCTTGTGTGAAGCATCACAATAGACCACAAAATCTTTGCTTCCTTCAGGTAAAACCAAAATTGGCGCACTGCACAACTTCTGCTTTATTAACTGAAAAGCGTTTTCTTCCTTTTCACCCCAATCAAATTTGATTCCTTTTTGGGTAAGCTTCGTCATTGATTTAGTAATCTTTGAAAATCCCTCAATAAACCTTCGATAGTAACCAGCAAGACCTAAAAATTGGCGGATCTCCATCGGTGTCTTAGGAGATGCCCAATCCTTGATAGATTCTATCTTGGCTGGATCCACATGAATGCCTCTGCTATATCAATGACGTGACCGAGAAATTGTACCTTCGGAATTCAAAATTCACACTTTGAAAACTTGGCATACAACTTCCATTTCTTAAGCAATTCTAAAATTGCCTTAAGATGTTCTTCGTGCTCTTTCTTGTCCTTTGAATAAATAAGTATATCATCAATGAAGACGATTACGAACTTATCCAAGTAGGGCTTGCACACTCGGTTCATGAGGTCCATGAATACCGCATGTGCGTTTGTTAGCCCGAATGGCATAACCTAAAACTCGTAATGACCATACCGAGTTCGGAATGCCGTCTTTGGAATGTCTTGTTCTCGTACTCTCAGCTGGTGATAACCCGATCTCAAATCTATCTTTGAATAAATGTTGGATCCTTGGAGTTGATCGAATAAATCGTCGATCCTCGAGAGTGGATAACGATTCTTCACTGTTAGCTTATTTAACTCCCGGTAGTCAATGCACATCCTGAATGACCCATCCTTCTTTTTGACAAACAAGACCGGGGCTCCCCAAGGTGAGGAACTAGGTCTTATGAAGCCTTTGTCGGAAAGCTCTTGTAGTTGTTCCGACAATTCCTTCATTTTGGACGGTGCCAATCGGTACGGTGCTAGAGCTACGAGAGCGGCTCCTGGAATTAAGTCGATCTGGAATTCCACTGTTCGAGCCGGAGGAAGACACGGCAAGTCCTCGGGAAATACTTCAGGAAAATCTCGAACGATTGGTACGTCCTTAAGTTGCTTTCCTTTCGACTTGTCCTCCTCCTTCTTGGCGGATATCTGTGCCAAAAAGATCTGACATCCTTTCGCCATGTACTCTTGAGCCTTTGAACATGAGATAATGGTCAACCGAGATTCTCTGCCATTGTTACTTTCGTCACCACAAAAAATCAAGGTTTCATTCCCATAGGGAATTCGAACAAGTTTCTCATCACACACGATCACGGCGTGACACCTTCTTAACCAATCCATGCCGATAATAACGTCGAAACTACCCAGTTCTACAGGCATTAGATCTATGTTGAACGGATGGTTTAAGAAATTTAAAGTGCAACCCCGTATAATAGTGTCTATCCTGACTATTTTCCCGTCAGCTAATTCGACGTCATAACTATTTTCTAATAGAGTTGGGGCGATGTCAATCAGGGAACTAAACGCAGTAGATATAAAACTTCTATCGGCACCAGTGTCAAATAAGATAGATGCATAGCGGTTGTTTAAGAGGAACGTACCCGTGACGACATTGGAGTCCGGGTTCCTCGATGCATTCCCATTCTTCTCTGCATTTCCAACTGCGTATACCCAGCCTTGTGCATTCCCATTTCCCCCATCCTTATTCTTTAATTTTGGACAATCTCTCTTGAAATGTCTTGGAGCTCCACATTCAAAACACCCATTCCCCTTGGGAACTACCCTATTATCCCTCTGAGCATTAGCAACATTAGTGTTGCCAGAACTTCTGAGTACACGGGCCATTTTGATGAAAATGGCACTTGGTGCACTTGGGCAAAGATCCACCATACGGCTTCTTTTCACCTGCCCCTATATTGTAGACCTTGGCGACATTCTGTCTCTTAAAGGGTTGTTGTTGATGGCCCTGGTTGTTTCTGGATGAATCATCAGCCTTCCTTTTGTTGTCAGTCTGCCTTTCCGCATAGGTGCGGAGTTTCTGATCCATCAAGTCGTTGGTCAACTCAATAGTCTCATCCAACGTCTTGGTTTGAAAGACTTCACATTTCCATAAATGTTATCCGGGAGTCCACTGATGTACTTGTCAACCTTCTTAATTTCATTAGCTACAAACTTGGTACATATCAGGGTTAGCTCTTGGAAACGTTCAGTGTAAGTTGGAAGATCGTTCCTTTTGACCTTTAGGTTCCACAACTTGATTTCTAGTTTCTCGATTTCACCCTGCAGACAATACTTGTCCATCATTTTCTTCTTGAGTACTTCCCAAGTCATTGAATATGCATCAGGACCTAAGGTTCTTATCTGACTATTCCACCAAGTCAAAGCAGCCCCTAACAGAGTGCAGGTGGCAAACTTAACATGATTTTCAATATCACAACCACTGATATTGAAAACTGATTCCATCTTTTCAATCCACCGGGTTAAACCGACAACGCCTTCATTTCCTTTGAAGTTCAAAGGTTGACATTTCATGAAGTCAGCATAGAAACAAGGGCGTGTAGTTTGAACATTCCTTCGGTTATCCCCATGTGAACTGTGGCTTCCGTCTTCATTGGTGGAGTTTCATAGAAGAGCTTGATCAATCATAGCTTGAATGGATTCTGGAGTAATGTTGTTTGGGTTGGTGTTGTTAGGTGGGGTATTCAGTCCTCGTCTTGTCACAGGTGCCATGATTCGTCTAAATCACAAGAGACAAAACGTGAATCATGAAAAGTTACAATAATTTATAGATGAGACACAACACAAGAATGTATATAGTACAACATAAACACATCTATTTCATTTATAACTTGGAAATTTTACATGAAATAGTTTTTGGTACACAAAATACAATACAAAAGATCTAAGGTCATGCTAGCGGGGAGAATCCCTAATACTTAACATGCCTGAAACAAACCTGCCTAGCAAGTTTATAATGGACCTAAAACACTAGATGTGACTATCGGCATCTTAGAGCATCCTGTGATTGTGGAACTCTAGCATCTGATCCTGGCTGTCTAGCTCTCCTCTGCTGCTCTCGTAGTGCTAACAACTCAGCCTGCATGCCACCTATCTCTCGTCTCATATCTCTCATCACTCGGAGAATCTCTACTATCTGTGCCTTACATCTACAGTCAGTCTCTCGAAGCTCTGCCATCTTAGTTTGCTGAATCTGGGAGCGAGTCTCATGTACCTGGTGTTGTGTCTGAATAAGAGTACCCTGCAGCTGTAGATGCATCTGATGTGCCTGGATCTAGGACTCGTGTGCATACACCTGGTCACGGTGGGTCTGAAGCTCATAATGGGACTGTTGACTCTCCTTTTTTTATCTTTTTCTTTTTTAATTTTTTATTTAAATCCTAACGAATGAGCCTATGCCTCTCGGAAGCATTAGGCCTCCTCTCCATAATCAAGTACTGTCTCCTGATGAGCTATCCTATCCTCCATAAGCAAGTCGACCCGCTGCGAGTCCATAGTGACTCGCTGTGATATGCGAGTCCTACTATCCTGAGCATCCTCTAGTAGAGCATATAAGTCTTGTGTATCATGCTCATGGAGCTCAGCAAGCTCTGTAACCCTAGTATTGACCTCTCCCAAGGTCATAGGTGCTATCTTAGGAACTGCCTCTGCCAGATCCACCCAAGTATCCCTAATACCATACCCAACCTCTCTAATCCCTCGTCGTCTCTCTTCAGCATCTAAGGTGCTGACAAACCCATAGTCTACCCCTCGACCTCCGGTAGGTCTAGCAGTAGAACTCTCCCCGACCTCATACCTGGGGCCTAGAGCAAACAAACATGACCTCTTGCGAGGTGGCCGCTCGGACTCGGGAATATCATCCCTACGGTCAACAGGTGGTGGTATGTATAGAGATGGTGGTAGTGGTGGTAGTGGAGGTGATGGTAATGCGGCAGTAACCGCATCAACAAGGGCTTGAGTAGAGGCTATCCTAAGTGTCTGGATTTGGGTTGGACACCCAGATGATGGTAGTAATGGTGATGGCACAGGTGGTGGTGATGAATGTGCAGATGGGGTCGTGCACCTAGCAAGGCGCTCCCCTGCAGAGGGTGGTGATAGTGAGATAGGTGGTGATGGTGGTGGAGTAGGCATGGCTAGAAGTCTCTCAACCTCTGCCTCTGGTGGAAGGGATATGGAAGCCTGAAGCCGGACAGTAATCCTAGCTCCAGTGGTAGTAATGTCAGTGGAGGGTGGTGGTGTAACAGGCTTTGTTCCCTCAGGTGGGGAAACAAGCTCAATAGTAGGTACAACAACAGCGGAGTCGGCCGGAGCTAGGTTCTCATCCTCCTCCTCCTCCTCCTCCTCATCCTCCTCATCTTCATCCTCTTCATCCTCATCCTCATCATCGGCGTCATCCCCGGGTGAATCGCCGTCATCATCATCTCCATCCTCTCCCCCATCCATAGGATAGTCAACAGCACCATCCTCCGTCTCATCATCCTCATACTCCTTTGGATCCTCTTCTGGATCTGACTCAACAACATATCCTGGTGACTCAACAGTAGGTGAAACAACATGAGGTAATGGTTGTTCCTCAGCCGGAAACACATACTCATCCTCCAATGGTATATACTCAGGGTACATAGGCTCTGGCACATAGTCAGGATTATGTGGCTGTATGAACATAGGCTCACGCTCATCTTCGTCCTGTAGTACTGGTGGTGTCTGTGGCTCCTCGGGGCCAGGTATGTAATCCGGTGATGGTGGGGATACCGGCTGCATAGCGAGTCCATCGTATCCGTATACGATGACTCGTGGAGAACCACTGTCTGACAGTTCCTCGTCAGCTCCCCAAAATACCCTCCTTGGCTCAGAATCGGTGTAGACGGAAGTGTAGGTAACCGCAGATGATGCAGAAGACATGACTGCTGTAAAATAACAAAAATAACTTATATAAGTATTAAATTTAAGACTCTTATAGTAATATACGTAATATAATTTATATACTCGTATAACAATCATGCAAGCACTTAGTAACTACTAATGCTAAAACAGTGTATGTCATGTAAGCATATATGCTAGATTGCAAACAAGTAATGTATGTGTGTCCCGTGCAAACCCCATTTGTGAATGCAGTGTTTGAAAATGGTTATAGTCCAGACAAAAACTTTTGACCTGGTTCTCTATAACCTTGGCTCTGATACCAATCTGTAACACCCCCAAAATACGGGTTGCAGCGGAATATTGAATATCCGAGGGCGTTACTTCATAGATCAATAGCACAAGATATGAGAACGACCACTAAACGTGTCGTTTTAAAAAGATACATTGGATTAACAAAATACTTGTTCATTACATAAGCTCATGGCTTCAAATTGTTCGACAATATAAGTAAAGATTTCGGTTTATAACAAATGTTCCCAAAATGTAATACGACCCAAATCTTTAGTATTGACTCTCTCCAAAGAGTGACCCCCAATGTATCTGGGCACCTCGTGCCTTATTGACCTGAGAAAAACATGCTTAAAACGTCAACATAAAGTTGGTGAATTCATAGGTTTATGTAATTTAAATTGTAGGACCGCAAGATTTCCAAGTGTATGATTAAGCAACAGATGCAAACATCATAAAAAGTAATTACGTTTTCCTAAGCTCATGACACTGAAGCTCGACATGTATGAATGCAATAAATTATCAACATTTGCCCATGAATGATGTTCTAACCCGCAACATCCCAAATCCGACATGGTATACGTTTGTTGTCCGCCAAACCGGCACAGTGAGCGCTACTCACCCAAATGGGGACGTCCATCCCAAATAGATCTATTTATAACACTCGCGCTCATAACCTAGTAATTGACAGTTCATGATAAAGGGCTTAGTGGGTTATCGCTACTTAGGCAAACACGTAATCGTAGTATAAAATGTACATTTGCGTCCAATTTGTAAAGCAAAGCATGTTCTCACCCCAAAGATGTAAATCATTTAAATAATTGTAAAACATGGGGCTATGAACTCACCTTAGTAGGTAGTCCTTTGTGAATGATAAATATATCCAAGTATGACAAATGAATCACACCGTCAAATACCTAAGTAAATACGGCCAGTCATAGTCTACAAGTTTAGGCTAACGACTTAATGCATAAACTATAATAAATTGCTAGTTTATATATACTGTTATCACTTGTGTGGTGGTGCACATGTTTATTGTATTTGTATTTACTTGATGGCTCTTGGGAAGGTATACGACTAAGGATAGATATCGTTAATAAATATACATCTATTAACCTGATAGTTTATACACCGATAAACCTTGACTTTAGATACAATAATACTTTTATTATGTTAAGTCCAGTCCGACCCTTCAAGTATTTATAAAATCATTTAAGTTTTATAACATACTTTTAAGTTTCTAAGTTTGAAAACTTTAGTCCTTTTATTTAAGTTTGGTTAAATTACACATTTTAACCCCTAACTTTCCATGTTGTCACTTTTAGTCCTTTAACTTTAAAAAAGTTACACTTTAGGTCCTTATATTCTCAAAATAGTCCTTTAAGTTCCAGAAGTGACAAAACATTCCTTAAAACTTTATAAAACCAGTTTTGACAGTTTTAACCCTTAAGTTTGAAATTTGACACTTTTAGTCCCTTAACCTGTAAAAATCACATTTTAAGTCCAAATAAGTTCTAACAAGTGGCCATAGGTTTTATTAAATCCAATAAGCTACATAAGTTGTTGGCAGCTTATAAATAAGCTCAAATGAGCTTATTTAGGCTTATTAGGCCTATTGGACTCGTAAAAGTCCATTATGCTAATGAATGGTCCATTTAAGATTCCAAAAGCACATAAGCACTCATTTAGCTTATATAAGCTTATGTGAGACTGTTTGGCAGAAAAATAAGCTTGGGTGAGCTTATTTGAGCTTATTCGAGCTTGTTGGGCTCGTTAGCCTATCAACCTTAACCCAAAAAAAATTTAAAGGTCCATTGGGGTTTCACTACATGATCTAACTTATTTTCTTATCTCATTAAGCACTTATGATTACAATTAATCTATTTTCACTGTATCGCTTATTCAATAAGCTAGTAAGCTCGTTAATGGGCTTTTGAGTCCATTAAGAGTTCGATAAGGCCCTTTGAGCTTTTGGACTCACTCCTCTGAGGTCCATTAGCTTTTATAAAGTTATTATGAGTCCTATAAGCTGCTTAAGCTCACAAATAAGCTGTCTAAGCTTATTTGTAGCTTATGGGTTTTTGTTGGTCATGGTAATAGGCTATCAAGCCCATTAAGGGTCCGTTTGTGTTTTTAGAGTACATGAGAGTCTACAATAGTTCAATAAGCATATTAGGTCCCTAAATAAGCTCGAGGGGGCTTATTAATAAGTTGTGGGCCCACCAGGTTGGCTTATTGGGCCTGTTTAGTTTTGTACGGGGGCTATTGGGCCTAATAGGCCTACTAATGTTTCTTTCATGCATATCGTTTATTCCAAAGAGTTTTAAGAATTTTATAATCCCTCGATAGGCTCAAGTGAGCTTATTTATAAGCTATGGGCCTTAACCAACGGACTGTTAGGCCCATTAGCGTCCGTTAGTGGACTGTTGGGTCCAACAAGGTCCATTAGTGGCCCATTAAGCATATTGGTGGTATAAATGGCTTATTAAGATTACTAGCACCAAAACGAGTTCATGTAACCAATATATGCATCGAGTTCACCACATGCATACGTGTAACGAGTTCGTATACGCCTTCCCAAGCCTATTCGTCAAGTTTACTTAAAAATTTTACGTGTGGTTTTTATGTATTTCGAGTATAAGGGTTTTGTTTCCACCTTGTTTTCCTTACCCGCGGTTAAACGAAAATGTCTAGTCCATATTCGATCATTTGGTACATTTTTATCGCGTCTTAGCACCACACAAGTATCATATGAGCATGTTTAAGTGCATGAGCCATGTATGGTTGCATTTTGCACATATATGGTCACGTTACTTGTTAGTTACCAACTAACATGATCGAAGACTAGTAAATAAAGAAAGAATGCACAATACTAGTACGTATAAGTTTAGTACATGACTTACAAAGGGTCCTAGCGACTTGGTTGACGAGTTTGGATGCGTAGAGTGCTAACCTAACCTATACACGATTGAAATAACCAAATGTACGCCAACCCTTGGCTCGTGTACCTCCTTATGGAATTTTATAGAAACCTTAGTGTTGTTTGTAGGTTCAAATGAGTTGTGATGTTGTTTGTTTGCGTCTTATGACCCGAACAAGGGAAGAGACAAAGATGGTTTAGATTAGAGAGAGTGTTTAGTGTATGTGTGAGTTGTAAGAGTGCTAAATGGTAAATGTGAGTGAGTGTTTATAGGCAAGATATCTAGTTACATCTCCTAGTCCCTCAAACAACCAAATCGTGCCCTAGTCTTGGTGGTTTTGTGGTTTCTAGGTAATCACAC
Organism: Tanacetum coccineum; assembly: GCA_026074375.1. Taxonomy (NCBI): domain Eukaryota; kingdom Viridiplantae; phylum Streptophyta; class Magnoliopsida; order Asterales; family Asteraceae; genus Tanacetum; species Tanacetum coccineum. Next base: position 7,549 of record BQNB010067783.1, on the reverse strand, counting down.
ATGGTTTTGTTAATATTGCTAAGTACATGTCTTAATTACAAGATTTTGGTACAAGATTTACCAAGATTATGGAAAATCTTATTATGCATGTATATTGTTTGTGTAGCCACGGGTATCCAAGAGAAAGAGAACAAAAAAAAGGTTTTTATCCATTGTGCAATAAGCTTGACTAGGGACATTAAATACAAGTTTTAATTACGTTTAGGTTGTACAAGTACTTAGGGATCATTAGGAGATTTTTTAGGAAATTTTATGTATGTGGATTCTTGTTTCTAGCCGTGGCATCAAAGAGAGCAAAGAGAGGGATTAATTTGGCTAATTTGGAACAACTAGTACCTTCCTTAATTACCTAAGATTGTACATGTACTTTGGTGAATAAAACAAAGATTTACTAATTGGTTTATGTTACCCATATTCGGCCAAATGGCTTAATAACACAAGATTTAATAAATTTTGTGTTTAAGGTTTAAAAGTGGGTGTTGGTTTGAGTCTAGGTAAGTCTAGGTATTTCCGGGGTGTCTCTAAATGTATTTTATTGCAAAACGTAAGCCTTTTACGTGACCAATAATAATAAAATACGCAAAGTTAATATTTATCTTCTTAATAATTATATGACACTTGTTTGATGTAAACCTTAATTTATTTGGTGACCATCTACGTTAAATGATTATTTCTAGTCTACGTGATTTAGTTTAGAAGTTAAATTAAAAGTAAACGCGTATCGAACTAAAATAAATGGTGACGAATAATAGGAGTCGTAAAATGACATGAAATTGAGAAATGTTACAATTTCAAAAAGTATGAAACTCTCAAAGTGTCAAAAGTTTTGATTTATATCAGACACTTTGATTGATTTTTAAATGGTTTTATAGTTTCGATCTCTATACCTAACAACCAATTAACTCATCGCGTCGATGAAGTCATAAGTTGGTTAAGGTTAGGTATAAGTCATATGATCCAACCAGATCCGGAGAGATCTACCCAAGGATATTCCATAGTTAAATTAGAAGTTCTTAGGTATGATTTAGAGAAGAATGAGAAAATGGAAAAATGTTGACTAAGACATGAGTTATCACTGGAACAATCACAACAAGGTGATATTAATGATGTATTTGTAAACATTGAAGGGGTTGAAGAATGAAAAAGAAATGTAAGGATAAAGGGTTAAAAGAAAGAAGCCCTCCATACACTTAGGCAGAAACCGGGTCAATACATAATGTATCAGAATTCCAAAGATGATGTGTGGTATTGAAGAAAGTCATCATGTACCCAGTGATGCAATGCATAACCCTTCCCAGCCATTCAAGTTTCTCTCAAAAGATACCTGTCTCATTTGTCATGGAGATACACATTTTATCTATTGACATCTCACTCTGAGATTGTTGATATTGAAAAGGTGGCAGTCAGCTCCATCCTTCGATCACTAAAACCAAAGTGCACAAATCAAGTCCAGAGCCAAAAGAGATCAAATATATAAATCTCATTAGGACACAATTCATATAAAACACTTGTTGTTCATCAAAAAGAACACAAGTGATAACAAAGAGTCATACGCATTATACTTGTGATCTTGCCAGAACATTCAGAGTGATACTCTTTAGTATTTCATAGTGACGAATGGAAATCCTTCCAGTGTCAACATCAAACATCAATGCGGTAGGTGACTTGTAAGATTCTATATAAATTAAGCTTGTGTCAACTAGATATCGATTTTGGTCCAGTAAATGAATTCATGACTCAATCAGTAAGATAGTAACTAACTGATTCACTCTTACCGTTCTATTAACAACAATATTATTGGTGAAGAAGCGTGCTTTGAGGTGTCCGGTAAAGAGATACTAGCAAGCACGATGAATCTAATGCCTCTGAATTAGAGGATCTTACGCTTTGAGATGGAAACCCTATCAAAGAGACTCTTATAATGAATCTACCTGATCACATGTACAATATTCATACTATAAAATAGTCCTCACATAACCGAAGGTTAACATTTCCGACATCAATGAATGACAAAGACATGATTCGTCCATATCTGTTACTTATTGCTAACCCTTATAAATGCATGTTTAAACGATGGCGTAACCACCTCATCCAGCACCGTCACAATCATAACCACGTGCTCATACTCAAGCTTTAAAAGTCAAACATTTAGCATCAAGATTGTTGCTCTTAAACGTGAATGTATTTGGTTAAAAAGCTCAAGTTCATGTCGTAATCATATTCAGCGACTCTGATCATCAAGAACAAGATCATTAAAGTCAAACAAAGAATCTCTTTCTAGGGAGATTGTTAGTCTTTGAAACATTTTACAAGAAGATTGTTAGCTGATGTGCTGTCGTGTAGGGTCAATTTATTGATTACCAAGTTTTAAATTTATATTTAGCCGACTTATCCAAAAACAACACTTTAACAGGCCGTGTACTTGATCGGGTCGAGTTTCATGGTAAGTAGGGTGTCAAACACTAAGAGCGAGGTTGTTAACCTTATATTCTATCAGTATTTTAATTACTCTAATTAAGTTAATTCTAATTACTTGTTAAACCTATGCTAAACCTAGTTCTAATAGTAATGGGAGGTTTTCAGTCTGAGAGACTGGCACAGGTTTTATGGTGACAATAATTAATTCTAAACATAATAAACATGCAAGAAAACAATTAGAAAGTAAAAGAGCGGTTGAAGCCAAATGATAAAAAACCGTATTAGCCATATTAAATCTGATTAAATGCTGGTTTGTTTTTTTAGTGTAATGATTTCTTATTTCGAAGCGGCATACCATTCTTAAGACTTAGGCGGGACATCATCCTAAGACCTAGATACGTTGAATCCTGTCACAATTAACATATCCACATAAAGCATCTTTTTAGTTTAATTATAATCTATCTAGAGATTAAAGAAATGGTGATCTTGTTAAACCCTAGCCCATTGAGACTTTACCCACTTACTGTTTGATGGTATTTTATATACTCATAGTTCATGGTTCAGGTCTTTATCAATTAATTAAGAACATACTTGTTGAAACATTATGGGTCACCTGCCGGTCCAACTAAGCTCATAATTTAAAGATAAAGATAGAACATTATTCGTGATCCTATTGGTCCAGTAATATAAAACACGATATGGAGAGCTATCCCAGTATCTAGTTCACTTGCTAGGCGTAACTAGACCCAGTTGAATGATAGCTCGCATATTCAAACACGTAGACAAGTATCATGTGATAAACATAATTAAACATTCAACGATAAATTAAGAAATCAATTTTAAAACAAACCAAACATTAAACCTTCATTAAGATGGCTAATACCCAAGGGTATTAGTCCATAACCATTATAATTATACAGGCCTGATCAAATAACCAAGGTAAACTAAAAGTTTTACCAAACGATACCAAAAATTAAATGATTACAAGAGCATAGGAATTACACGGTGTCTTCTATGGAATCGTGATCGATGCTTGACCTTTGGTAGCTCTTCTTTTCTTCAAAAAATCGTCTTTTATGTGTATGGTATAGAGAATATGATTTTGCACACTGAAAACTTGTTTTTGAGTCTTCTATTTATAGTGTCTGAAAAAGACTGGATACGTCGTATCGAGCTAGGTCAATATGGCGTATTGGGGTATTTTCCTTGGAGTGCGCGCTAAGTTTATAATCAATCAGATATAACTTCCCAAATTATAATTATTCACCAAATCTCTAAATAGTTATCCAGCAGGATACTGCGTATAGGGAAACATGGATACGCCGTATTGGGAAGTGAGAATACACGTTTTCTTGTGAAGTCCAGGCGCTGATATGCCGCATCTCTTTTTGTGGATACGGCGTATTGGTCAAAATTAAGCAATCTTTAAATATTATCGTTTAAGCTCCAAAAAGTGCGCCTTTTAGCATGTCTTCACAAATCACTCCGTAATTACTAAAATTTACAAATTTAATCAATTAAGTAACGATTCTTGCAATAATTATATAAGAGTAGATAATTTAATCTGGATAAATCATGGTATAAATGTAACGTTATTTGATGTCATCAAATATCCCCCCACTTGAATCCTACTTGTCCTCAAGTAGACTCTAGTTTATATTGAAAATGTATCCCAACCAAAGTTTAAGGATTTTTCCGTTTAAGCACTTCTTTTGTTTTAATCACCTGTACAAGACCAAGCACCTTATGAAATATGGAAATGAAAACACTCAGATTACTCAACTAATCTAGGGTGTAACATTTAATTAGTACGCTCATTTTCTCGGTCGTGATTAGTTTCATATCATATACTTGGCAAGGATACACATCTCTACCACTAGAGCTTAGGAGAAACAAGTCAAAAGGTAAATTAGGTTTTTATTATAAGGCTTAAGGGTTGATAATTCTAACAATCTTTCACCGATAGTACCACACCAACAAGGCAGCTGAATCATACATACACGACCGTAACGACGGAATAGACATGTATAATTCGATCACATCCTCATTCGAGTTTAACCAAGGGTTAGGATGAAGAATGATATAGGGTAGGGATCTTCTAACATTCACCAAATGTAATAAACCAACAAGGTGGCTGAATCACGCATACATGGTCGTAACGACGAATAGACATGCATGACTCGATCTCAACCTCGTTTGAGTAAAACCAAAGGTTAATTGCTAGGAAAAGGAAGCAAATTGTTGTTAATTAAAATTTACAAAAGAAATAGATTAAGCTTGGACAAATAAGGTAGTTGCTAGAAACTTTTCCTGATCGTTCCATGATAAAGACTCGAAATATATACAAACGCCTCGATCATAGAAATCAAAAAGACAACCTAAGGTGGCGTTCCCATAACGGTCAACTTACCGATCATCCCAAATTTACATACTTTTACAAAAGTGGTGATATCGGCCACTTTATACAAAACTATACATCGTTGATTTTTATCCACATATCAACGAATAATCGATCCTTCTAAGTATTTCATCGATTTAAGTTTAGCGAACCGACTATCAATCATCCTTCTCTTTTTTGATGCATTTTCATTTTTTTCATAACATAAATCTTGATGCAATTTCACCGACTTCAAAATCAGAATTCATCTGGATAATATTTCCTTTAACACTTCACTTCGGACATAATACATAATCGCAAAACTAGCAAAATACACGAGCTACATAATTTTCCATTGCATTGTGCAATTTCCTAACCTAATCGGAGATAGAAAATTTCACTTTGACACGGGAAATACAAAACTTTACACAAAAGCAACTAGCAACTTTGATTAAGTAGGCTTAATCTACAGGAATGGCTCAACAAGTTTTTCTAGGGGATCTTACTCTTATAGTGAGAGTAAGCAAAAGGTTACACGAGGTTTAACTAACCAGTGTAGTTAGTTAATTTTACAACATTTAGGGTTCGTTTGGTAGGACAGAATGAAATGTCAAATGAATGGAATAACCGACGTAATAGAATAAATAGCGGAACGAAATGATTCATTACCATTATTAAAATCATGTTTGGTTTGTATTATAAGACGTAATACAATCATGATAAAAAGACTAAAATGCCCCATTAATGATAGGAAGTTAATTTAATATGTTAGTTAATGGTGGAGTTTTATGTAATTTGATTCCATTACAAGATGGAATGAAAAAAAAGTAGGGGGCCCCTAAGGAATGGTTTTGATGTAATGGGTCATTCCTTGTAATGAATCATTACATTACATAAATGTAAACAAACGACATTTTTTCATTCCATCGTAATAATCTTTTCCATTCTCCCTTTGATTACAACATACCAAACACTACGTTAGGCTTTTTGGTGTATTCCTAGAAATTTACCAGTTAAAAATGTTTCTCCATCTAAGTCCATAGTACTCATCGTTGAGGTCTCGAGTGATATACCAAGCCAAGTTCTAAAGTCCACTACATCACCGGCACACTCATAATTTTTGTGGAATTTTTAGTAAACGTTTGGAAACAGAATAAGCTTAATTCTTATAATTTGGTATTAAGGGTTATAGTGAGCGAGGTCATGTAACTAGTAATTTTTACAAAAGTTATGCTAGAAAAAAATTTAAATTTGGCATAGGGCATATTATTTGTAAAAGAAAGGACAAGCAGGCGTTCTAATTCTCCATCCCCTCACTTAGATTATACAACGTCCTCGTTGTATAGATAATTTTTTTTAAAGAAAATGGGAAATAGAATTAGAACGAGGAACTCTCCTAATATGTTGCTCGAGATGATTCTCCATTTTGAGTTCTTGAGCAAAAGTGTGTTGACGAGGCTTCAGAATGCTCGTACGAGTTTAACACACGTCTTTTCAGAGTACACCATATCGTTAATTTCCTTATAGCAAGGTCCTACATAAAAGTTTAGAAGACAAAAGTGAAATTCCTATCTCGGTTATACAATGGTTACAATGCAGGAAAATAATTAAACATATTGTATAGGAGGTCAATATCCTGTAAAAACAAATGTTTTAAAGTTTTACAGAAATTAAAGACTGATAACGTCCAGACAGGTTCGATACGGCGTATCCATAGGGGTTCGATATGCCATATTGAGTGTCTGGGAAGACAGACTCAATAAAACAATTACAATTCAAATAATTAAAAACAATCGGGTTATCTCTCGGTAAGCACTTTTCTTTCAGCAAGTCTTTAAGTTAGACTTTTTCTTTCCCTTTAATCATCATCTGGTGTTGCCACGAGCCATCCCTCTTCTATAATTAGTAAAAGTTCTCGATATGCTTCAAGTTTGTCCTTTGAATGGTTGAGGTACTCGGACTCTTTTATGGTAATGTACTCTTTGTCAGCATTGAATGAGTACTTCATCATCTCGAATCTCCTAATTTTGTAGATTGATGGTACATGAGTGGGATTATCCCTGCGTTCTTCATGCCCCTGATTATCTCGAGTATTACCGGTGTTGCTTATGTCATAATTTCTACCAAAGATACGGTTAAAATCAAGATAAGGGTTATGAGCCTTTTTAGTTTTAAAGTTTGCATATGGTCTCAGGCCATAACTTTCCGAACGAGTGAATAGCGCGACTTCATGAGCATTTATCTTCCACTAACATTCTTGTAGCTTTACTAGCACATTATAGTCTAGTTCATGGAAGTTCTCAAAACTATTTATCAACCATGCACATAATTTCATCACACCGGGAGTTGCATTTCCCCATGATTCTTTAGCTTTTGCTTTGTACATTAAGGTTTCTTCTTTTAGTTTTCCATCAGCTAATTCATCATACCACTTGTGATCCTGGAAATAAATCATGCTTCCTACCCGAACCATCCCAGGTAGCTCTCCATTGTTACAAAACCCATCAATATCTGAACTACACGTGGGCCATTTAGTCATTTCATTCTTAAAATGATATGGTTCACATATATGATCACATAGTTGATATGGCACCCCATTATCCAACCATGGTTCCTCAAGATCCATTTTCACGGTATTATTCAACTCATACTCCTTGTAAGTCCTGATTCCTTGGATATCAAAAGTAAACATATCCGTGTCAATTTTAAGGAGGTAGTTGAATTCGTTGAATGCTTTACACAAGGGTGTCTCGT
>BQNB010067782.1:0-21393 GCA_026074375.1 Tanacetum coccineum | reverse complement strand
ATCGGTAATAAAAAAGTAAATGGTTCATTGTGGTAAGTTTCAGAAAGTAGGTTGGTATTCTATGGCTTTTACCCTATAAACAAAACCAAACATTCAGATCTTCATAATAATGGCTAATACCCGATGGTATTAGCCTTCAAACATCATAATTAATACAAGAGTAATTGTTTTAGCCAAGGTAAACTAACCGAGTTAACGAATGATACCAAAAACTGAACGATTACAAAAGTATAAGAAATTACACATTGTCTTCTATGGATTGGAATGCGTTGCAAGACCTCTTCTGCTCTTTTTCTCCTCTAAAAATCGACTTTTGTGGTTTAGGTATCAAGAATATGATTTAGCACACTTAAAACTTGTTTTTGAGTTTTGTATTTATAGGGTCTGGAAGTCGGTTCGATACGACGTATCCAAGGGATTGGATACGGCGTATTGGAGTTTATTGGAGTAGGAACCACGCTTGATATCTTCCAGAATCTTCACATACTATATCTTGAATATGGCGTATTGAGGTTCTCTGGATACGACGTATTGAGCTTGTTTCCTTTGTGGTCTTTTGGTAAGTGTAGGCACAGACACGCCGTATCTTCCTTGATGGATACGACGTATTGGTAGCCAGAATCATTAATCTTCAAAATATCTTCATTTAAGCTCTAGAATGCGCGCCTTTTGCTAATATTCACCAAGTACTCCGTAATTACTGCAATTCTCAAATATAAATGATTAAGTAACAATTCTTTGCAATAATTATACAAAATGGGTTAATATCATGGGATAAATGATGCTATAAAATAGACGTTATTTGATGTCATCAAATAGACATGGGATACACATTTAATGGTTGTTAATAAAAACACAACACAAATAGTCTAAAATAATCCAAGGTTGTCATAACTAGCTACTGTCTATCCATGGGTCCAAGAGTTTATGTCTAAAAATCTGATCTTCAATAATGGGCTACTAGCTCCATTCTTCATGAGTATTGGGATGACTTGGTGTAATAATGGGCTACTAGCTCCATTTTACTGAGATGTCTTGGTGCAATAATGGGCTACTAGCTCTATTTTTTTAATTTTTAATTTTGCACCATCTTTACATTTTTAGCACATGGGTGGCTTTTTGTTTCACCCTATTTTCTTTATTTTCTTCATAATATGCAAATGTTACAGGAGTTTATATCTTTAATTATTGCCCCTGCAACATCCGATATTATACGCACATCCCCCCACTTGAGATAAACAATGTCGAAAGTGGTGATACAGGGGGGGGGGGTCTTTATAGATCATAACTGATTGGTCTTCTACGAATGCATATAATTCTCGTTCCTATTCCCCTGAACCATGGATTTAAGTAGCCAGGAAATTTCAACACAAAGAGAATTAAGACTACAGGGTAGGCTAAGGTGAAATGATGTAACGAAACATACGGAGTAGGGTGAAAACGTGGATTGGTTTAACAAGGGTGATCTAGGGGTATCTTGGACAAATAATGAGTGCAATAAAAGGGTTTATCACGGGAGGTCGACAAGTCAGTGTAACAAGTCGATAAACACACACATATAGGCTATTTGGGTGGTTTCCTAAGTGTTGCCTTCTTGAACTATCTATTCTTGCTAATCAATTAGGTCTCGAAATGATGTACATGCCAAGTTCTAAAGTCTACAATACTACAGGCACACTCAATATTTTGGTGGATTTTTGAGTAATTTGATGGAAACGAAATATTAGGCATAAATATCACCAAGTATAATAAAGGGTAATGTGCATTCGGCAAAGATTAATTCTAGTTATTTAAGAAAAATTAGTCAAATTTTTTAAAATTGGAATAATTTTCAAAGAACCTAGATATCGAGGCAAAACATAAGTCAAGTATTAATTCTACTCCCATTCCCCCACTTGATTTGTACAATGTCACTATTGTACATTAAGGAAATTAAATAAAAAGGAAAGAGTATAATTAAAATAAGAAACTCCCTGAGCTTTGCTTTGAAATTTGAAATTTGGCGGAAATCTTTAGATTATTTTCGTCTTCTCGCAAGCTCTTAATCCCCTGTGATCACAAAACAAACCAAAGCATAAAATCGTTCTACGAGAATTATGAAGTGTACAGGAAATACAAACCTAACTCACTTTCGTAGGAATCACGGTTACGTTTACCATATGCAACAAGCATTTTAAACCACTTTGTGGCCCGAGTGGACGAGTTTAGTCTCGTGAGGGCTTCCAGAGAACATACCCACAAAGTCCATTTACGTATACAAGGTTTAGACATGTTTAAATTTTTTAAGATTTCAGAAGGAGGTTACGGCGTAGCCGTGAAATGGGTTACGTCGTAATAAGATGGTAAAATTTTTAAGTTTTAAGGTGTTACGGCGTAACCAGGAAATGGGTTACGTCGTAACTATAGTGGTTACGGCGTAAACTAAAGTTGTTACACCGTAACTGCTGTATATTCCGCAAAGTTACCACATGATTATAAGTCGAGCCTGTCTCGATAATTGCCTCTTAGCTTCTGGATTCTGCAAAACAAAGTAAGAAACATGCAAACCAACTAATGCAAAAAGGAAATTTCATTAAATAAAGGACGAGTTGTCTCCCGACAAGCATTTTTTTATTAACGTGTCTTTAAGTTAGACTCAGGACAATTCTACGTTTTGTTGTAAAATATTACCCAAGAGGTAAAATATTATCCAAGTCTTTGGTAACACAGATGAAACTTTGTCCACCTTCAAATGAGTATTTCTTAACCTCGAAAGTTTCTACTTGTACTTCTGGTGGATGATAGTCTTTGTCCTCTATCCTTATTTCCTCACATTCTTCATTTTCGAACTCATAATTGTGCCACTCATAATTTTTATTATGCACTTGGTTACAATTTTCCCATATGTTATCAAGAATGTGTCCCTTCTTCCCTATTCCAAGTTCGTACTCATCAGCTAGCTTATCGATTTCTAAATTAAATTCCCACTTGTAATCATCAAAGCTCCTATGGGTTGGGTTATTTACAATAGCCGAGTCATCTTGGAAACAATCAATCAACCATAATTTTAATAATGCTTTTTTCACAGGTTCACTAATGTCAGTATGCCCGACCTTAATTAATGTCCATTCCCTAAAGGTATAATCTCTAGGTCTTGGTTTGTTTGATTCTTGAGAAGAGGCTTCGGATGAGGGACTAATATCAGACCATTCAGTGTATCGATTATCCCAAACTGAGGCACTGGTTTGGATTTTTCCGTATTTTGCTAAGAGGAAATTAGGAAAGGATAGCCCTTTTCCTTTTATATTTCTTCTCTCATTATCGTAGTTGCAGTACCAAAACCTTAAATTCCCAGTTTTAGATACCCCACAGATTTTTACCCTACCATCACACATTTTTTTTTGCCAGGGTCACAGGATGGCCACATTGTGGTTTGTTCCTTGATATTCTGTTTTATAAGGATATAGAAGTGTGCTCTAGGAACATTCTCATCTAAATTAATTTTCCGTTTCTTAGGATCCTGATCATCAAAGTTAGGGGACCTATTGTCCCAGTTACCTGACTCTTCGTAATCGATTTGATTATTACTCTGGCCAGGGGATTGGGGTCTAACCATGAATTTTTTTTACTAGGATTCGTATAATTATGGTCTTTTCTCATTGTATCAAAGCTTATTCTATCTTCATTAATTCCCAAAGATATTTTTCCAGCGAAGACATCTATTTCCGCATGAATGGTAGCCAAAAAGGGTCTCCCTAGAATTGTAGTTTCAGAAGGGGTGTTGTCAAGGATTACGAAATCAGAAGGGAATAAGAATTTATCAATCTTAACCAGAACGTTTTCAACTATTCCCAAGGGTGCCTTTTTAGACATATCTGCCATTTCACAAAGCATATTTGTTTTCTTAAGATTTGTAAGATGCAAGTGTTCAAATATACTCCTAGGCATTACATTAATACTAGCACCTAGGTCAGCCATGGCGTAAAAATTAAATTTACCGATCGTGCAGGGGAGTGTGAAGCTTCCTGGATTTAACTCTTTAGGTGGCAGTTGGTGCTGTAAAACTTCAGGAGTATTACTTTCAGGTCCCGATATGAAGGACACTCCATGGAGTTTGTTGAGCCCAGATGTTTCCTGATCAGAAGTAACTGTTTTAATTTGTTCTGAGGATGAATTAAGGATTTTATCAGAATGAATTTCCTTAGTCAATTGTTCGATCTGGGTTTCTAAATTTTTTAGCGAGGCGCTTTGGTTCCTAGTATTAATCTCAGCATTCTCTTGAAGCTTCTTAATCCACCCCTCCATTTCAGTACTTCTTTGTGCAGATTCCTCTTGATGCTTAGCTAATAGTTCTTCTAAGCTTTGCCTCTTTTCGCCATATGGTGGACGGTTATCAATCTTAGTGTAGTATCCTGGTGGTCCTACACGAAACTTTCCCCCATTATTCCCGTTAAAAGGCGTTGTTCGTCCAAATTCTCCATATCTGACCTCTTCAACTTGTTTTACTTCCTCGTTGAGGGGACAATCCTTGTCGAGGTGAGGTCCTTCGCAAATTTGGCATCCAACCTGGATTGCATGAACACTTTCCTTTAGCTTCTTCATGTCTCATCCCAGGTTGTCCAACTTATTTACCAAAGCAGCTAGTCCATCCTTGCTACTACTGCTTCCGATATTCCTGCTTGTTGTTCCGTCGTGCCATTTTTAAGAATGATCAGCCATGGTCTGAATTGCTGTGAGAGCTTGGGCCGGTCTCATCCCGGGGATAGGTCCCTGTGAATCAAGCAATTGACGGTTCATAGTGCTCAAACCCTTATAAAAGATATTTACCTTTTGATGACTATTGATGTCATGAGTAGGGCACTTGTATAGCAGGTCATTATACCGCTCCCAGGCCTGGTATAATGATTCGTCTCCTTCTTGCTTGAAGTTGTGAATATCTTCAAGCTGCTTTGCGGTCATGGAAGGTGGGCAATACCTTTGGATAAAGGCCTTTTTGAGGAGATCCCAGGTATTGATAGTTCCTGGGGCGAGTCTGTCCACCCACCTTTTTGCGGATCCGGTAAGAGTAAAGGGAAAAACTCAGAGCATGACTGCGTCTTTAGAGACTCCGGGAATATTGAATAAGCCAACGATGCTGAGGACCCGATCAATGTGATCGTGAGCATCCTCGTCTTTGTTCCCGGAGAAAGTGTCTTCCCTCAATTCGCGCATGAATTGACTCTTGATTTTGAAATTGACATTGCCTCCGATTTCGGGTTTAACCACGCCCGGTGCCTGGTTTTCTCGTGACAATGCTAAGTATTGTTCCATGGTGAGAGTATCGACGTCTACTCCTGCCATAGTTCCTGCAGATATAGAGTTTAGGGAAAGAAGAGAAATAATGAAATAATCAAATTAATTCTAATTTTTAGCTCCCCGGCAACGGCGCCAAAAACTTGATGCGTATTTTATTTTAAAATATATTTTTACCAAGTTTTAAATTTATAAAACTCGATCTACCTAACCACGCACTAACGGGCAGAGAACCCGATCGTGGGTAGTATAGAATGGTAAATCCGAGGTCGTCCCAAGAGCTAAGTTGTAATTAGTTTTAATTTGAAATGTCACGTTTTGAAAATGGTTTTTGATTTGAATTGAAAGGAATTAAAAATAACAATAAAATAAATAACTAGAAATTAAAATAGTTGGAGATATCAAGAGAGAAAACATGCTAGCCTAGTTACTTCATTACTATTGTCATGAAGACGTTTTCCTGTGCAATGTTAAAATATGGTTTCATTAGCGACTTCTAAGGTCGATAGACTTGAATATGCATATATAGTCTATCCTATACTCCCTGCGATTCCAAATCAGTCCCAAATCATCTGGGAGGTAGGTTATCCAAGTTGCAGTGATTAATCCCAACTATTCCCAAAACATATCTAATAATCTATAAAGATTATTAACCCTCTTTGAAAGAGTTCCTGTGCTTTTTAAGTATATTAAGTGATAAGTGCGGTGACCGATTAGTTCCTACACAAGATAAGGAGTTAGTGATCCCCCCTAGTACCCATTAGATCCCATATTTACTAGATAATCTATTTATGGGGCAAGCTAGGTCCAAATCACCCGTACTAACAAAACCCAGGGTTACACGATAGTCAAGGAATATCTAATTAAACCATAATCTAACAAGAAACAATCATAACAAAAGTAACTACATAACTAGGCTATCACTTTAAGTGCTTAGCCGCTCATGGTAACGAAAACACAACAATAAATAGAAGAAATCATAGATTGAAAACTCATAATTCTTATAGTATTCATATTTGAACGATTAAATACAAAAAGTAAGTAAAGTGTGATCTCCCTTGGACTCCAGGTGGAATTCTTTTGAAGGTTGGAAGCCTTTTTCGCCTCTCCAATTGGCTGTGAAAGAAATGATGGTCAGAATACCTTTTTGAATGAGGCCTCTATTTATAGGCATTGAACCTGTTACGACGCAACCAATAAAGGTGTCACTCCGTAACTATCATACACGGTATTCCATATTTAAGCAGTTGTCACGACGTAACCAGATATGGTGTTACGCCGTAACCTTCGAATAATGTCCATAAGTACATGATCTTCATTCATATTTGTGGATCTTCATGGTTACAGCGTAACTGGATCTAGTGTTACGCTGTAACTCTAACTTTGTCAAGATTTCCTTCCAAATATATATGGTTACGACGTAACTAAATATGGTGTTACGTTGTAACCTTGTCCTTGATCTTCGTACTTGCTTAATTTATGTTACGGTGTAACCATTTTTGGTGTTACGCCATAACATTCTTTAGAATTTACACTTTAAGTCCTTTTTCCCTTGTTTCTTGTCACTTTCCTGTATTTTACCTAAAAACTACAAAATGATAGAAAATATCTTGTTTTCGAGTGTTAGTGAAACATTTGTAGGTAATATAGGGGGTATTTTGCCACCAAAAAGTATTAAATATTTGACGTTATCAACAGGTAGTGGTGGTGAGGGAATATGGGGGAACGGTGATGATAATGGAGTGAGTGGAGATGGTGGTGGAGTAGGTATGGCAAGAAGTCTATCAACCTCTATCTCAGACAGAAATGGTATAGGTGCCTGAGCTCAGATAGACATCCTAGCAGTGGTATGGTATACAGGTGGTGGTGGCGGTGTCGCTGCAGACTTATCAGTCTCAAACGGCTCTGTCTCCTCCGTGGAGGGGACATGGTCCATAACTAGAGAAGTAGCAGCAGTAGAGTCGGCAGGAGCTAGGTTCTCCTCCTCTTCATCATTGTTATCCTTAGAGGAATCCTCCTTCTCATCCTCATCATCATAAGCATCAGCAGCATAGTCAACAGGGTCCTCCTCCGAATCCCCCTCTGGATCCTCCTCCGGCTCTGTCACATACACCGGTACATGATCCTCCAACTCTATAGGGTCAGGTGCATAGGCAGGTGATGGTGGAGATGCATGCCCTTGTTGGGCAACCTCCTCATAAGGGTATATCTCCGAAACCTCGTTGGCATCCATAAGTAGGATGCCTTATGCTGATGGGTCAGAGTCCGAAGAAATAGAAGTGTATGACAAAGTGGAATGCTCTGAATCCAACATGACTAAGTCTGTAACAATTCAAAAGAGTATATATAAGTATATATATAAGACCACCGTATGTAATATACTTAATATAATATAAGCACGTTTATTAATCATGTAAGCATCAAGTCTAACCAACTAATGCAAACAGTGTATGTATGTCCCGTGAAAAACTTTTGTATGATGCAATGTTTAAAAACGGTTATACTCCAAGTAAAAATATTTAACCTGGTTCTCTATAACCTTGGCTCTTGATACCAATCTGTAACACCCCCAAATAGGGTCACAGCGGAATAATGTGTCCGGGAGCGTTACATCATAGATCAATAGCACAAGATATGAGAACGACCTCTAAATGTTTTGTTTGAAAACTGATACATTGGAATAATGGAAATTATTTGTTACAAAAGCACAACGGCTTAACATGTTCACTTGTAAATATAAAGATTTTAAAACATAACAACATCCCCAAAATGTAATGCTTCTAAATCTTTATGCAATGATACCCAAAATAAAGACCACCAATGTATCCTTGACTTGCACCTATTGACCTGTAGAAAAAGATGCTTTAAAACGTCAACATAAAGTTGGGTGAATTTTTTCCACATGTTTATGTAAATATAATGCAAGGATCGCAAGATTTCGGCATGTGGTATGAAAAATGCAACAGATGCAAACATCACAAAAAGTAATTTACGTTTTTTCCCTAAGCCCTCATGACACGATAATCGACAATTTATGAAGATTGCAATATAAATTACCTACATTGCCCTTGATGATGTTCTAACCCGCAACATCCTAAATCCGATATGTTATATGTCCGTTTTCCGGAAAACTAGCATAGTGAGCGCTACTCACCCGAATGGGATCAGAGGGTTATCACTACTTAGGCAAACACGTAAAAATGTTAAAATGTGTACTTGCATCTAATGTGTAAAACAATGCATGTTTCTTACCCCGACAGTTGTAAATAATTGTAATTGTATAAAAATAGGGCTATGAAGTCACATCAAGTAATGATAACGGATAGCAAGGTAGTGGCATAAAAAACGATGCAAGAGACTTTATCCGCAACCTAGTAAAAATAATACATAGTTACTAAGTAGAAAATATAAAATCAAGTATTTGCAATCTCGTCCCTAGTATGTGCTTGAGTTCTATTTAAATAATAACGTTTAAGAAAAATGAGATTTTCACATTAATTGGTTAACTTTAACGGGTCAATACGTTCTAAATATGAACACGCGATTTACGATATCGGACATTTTGTAGACTAGGCCACGAGTACTTTAAAGATTAGTTCGGGTCGACTCCCGGTTTGGTTTCTAAGTGCGTTAAATAATTAAGCAAAGTAGTGACATGTAACTAATTTAAAAGAGTAAAATATGTTTAAGTTTTATGGGTGATAAACCAAGAGTTTTACAATTCAATTATGGATTCGTTAATCGATGCTAATAAAATCTAAAAATACATTTATAATCTCGGCCAGGACCTCTACAACTTCCGTTAAGTAAGTTTTAAGTTTGGATATGGTTAAGCGGGTTAAAAATGAGTGCAAAGTGGGTGTACACGCAATATGGTTCAAGCAGAAATTATAAAAACTTGCACCCCAATGTCAACATCCACGACTAAACATCCATATTCAGACGCAATTTACGAACTTGTTTCCCAACAAAAAGGGCTGATCTTTCTTCCTATTTAAAGATGGTATAACAGACTTCCAATAACAGCCCTTAGTTCATTTTAACATTAGGTAAATGTGTCGCAATAACCTGAGTAAAGTACCTCGTTGGCTGTTTTTAAAACAGTGGAAAAATAGTAATTTTTTGTGTAACTTTAGGGCCTTCTAACTTCGTCGATACTTGACGAAAACTAGTAATTCCAGGGGCAAATGAAAGTATTCCATGTCTTATATATGAAATTCATAAAGTTTGATTCTATACTCAACTCCTAAGGGTCGTCTAGCATACTCGAAGTTACTGGTGTGGGCTGTGTTTTTAATATTGATTAACATATGTGTTTTCTTTTGTTACTCTTACTAATAAACCCAAGCTACAAGTTCTATTTTTAGAAGCCTACAATCCTTGCATAACCATGACCCAATTAATTAGTCACTTAACAAATCATATGGAATGTTATTGTTTTATTCGATGAACATCAGAAGGTATACACAAATGGTTTTGTTTTTAACAGTTTTCAAGCATACACCATAGACACAAAGATAATATATCATAGATAAATAAACAAGAGTGATTGCTCACAGAAAACGTAGGGACGAAACGCGTAAAGACTGGACCCAACGAATATGATATATTCTCAAATCCCTTTACCCCTCACGTATACAAAAACCCAACACCCAAACAAATAGTTATCTGCGACTGCTTAAACCCCTTGTGATCACGAAATGATTGTTTGCTTGCTGCCTTGATGTGGACGACCAACAGGAAAAACGAAAAACCCAAAGAACTTAGTTAGGGTTTTCTTGTAATTTTAGGGTTTATTATGGATGAAGTTGATGGTGTGATGCTTGTGTGTTTATGTGACTCAAAAACCAAGGGTATAAGAACAAGATAACCAAAGTAAAAGAGTAGAGTATGAATCTGATTGTGTTGTATCTTCTGTGTTTTCTTCCTTTGAGTTTGCAAGAGTTAGGTAAGTCTTTTTATACTCAAATAGAAGTGCATGTATAGTGTTTCAACTTGAGGTCACGTTTCTATGTTAACCCATATAAGGCAAAGGATTTTTGGGGTTTACACATGGTCAAGGTACATGGTTTAAAAGTTGATTACTGTTGGTTTGTGTGGGAAGCAAAAACAAGAAAAGAACAGCCAAATTTATCACGTAGATTTTTAAGGATTTATAAAAGGGATATTAGGCTTTGCACAATGGGTATTAGAGTTATAGTAAGAGTGGATTTTTTAGAATCTTATCTTTGTTTGAACATTTACAGATTTGTGGAGTGGGAAATCATGTACACGAGATTTTATCTAGTTTTTAGGAAAGTGTCTTAGTTTCTTGTGTTAGGTTTATGGTTTAAGTAATTTTATTGTATGAATTATTTGAAAATAAAGGAAGAAATATAGGACTCATTTTTGTTTACTTATCAGAATTTAACCCTTAGTTGTGGTGAAAAAGGAAAAGAATAGAATGTATTCATTTTTGGTTAGCTAAGCCGTAGGAAAAAAAATGATAACTAGTATCTTTAGTTTAAACTTAGTACTAATCACGTAAATAAAAAGCCCAAAAAAATGATTATGGAATAGATAAAGACGCAAGATGACATGAAAAATATGAAATGTTACAAGTAATGAGCATAAAGTATGTAAGCTGGTTAAGTCATTGTATGGGCTGAAACAAGCACCTAAACAGTGGCATCAAAAGTTTGATGAGGTTGTGTTGTCAAGTGGTTTTCTATTAAACCAATCCGATAAGTGCGTTTATAGCAAATTTGATAGCTCCGATAAAGGTGTTATAATTTGTTTATATGTTGGTGACATGTTGATTTTTGGCACCGATCAAAATCAAGTTGATAAAACTAATAAGCTTTTGTCATCAAGGTTTTCCATGAAAGATATGGGAGAAGCAGACGTTATTCTTGGTATTAAGATTAAACATGAAAATAAAGGGATTGTAATTACACAATCTCATTATATTGAGAAAATACTGAAGAAATTTAATCAGGAAGATTGTTCTCCGGTTAGTACTCCTATAGATCCGGTAGAAAAGCATAAATCAAATGCAGGTAAACCTATGGATCAGCTCGAATACTCAAGAGTTATTGGCTGTTTGGTGTATGCTATGAAAAGTACTAGACCTGATATTGCTTATGCAATTGGTAGGTTAAGTAGGTTTACTAGTTATCCTAGTAGACAGCATTGGCATTCAATAACAAGGGTATTTAAGTACTTAAAAGGTACTATGAATTATGGTTTATCATATGTTGGATATCCTTCGATGTTAGAAGCTTATTCAGATGCTAGCTGTATAAATCATGTTGAAGATTAATCTTCTACAAGTGGATGGGTGTTTCTGCTTAGGGAGGTGCCATTTTATAGGCTTCCAAGAAGCAAACATGCATCACTGGTTCTACTATAGAATCTGAGTTTGTAGCATTGGCTGCTGCTGGTAATAAACAGAATGGCTAAGAAACTTGATTCATAAGATTCCGATATGGCCGAAACCAATAGCACCAATTTCTATCCAATGTGATAGTGCTGCCACATTGGCTAAAGCATATAGTCAAATGTATAATAGTAAGTCTAGACACTTATGTGTTAGACATAGTATGATTAGAGAACTAATCAGGAATTGTGTGATTTCTATTGAGTTTGTTCAGTCACAACATAATTTAGCTGACCACTTAACGAAGGGTCTAGCTAGGGACTTAGTGATTAAGTCAATGATAGGGATGGGATTAAAGTCCATATAAATCTTCTACCTATGAGATACCTAATTCCCTTCTATGATAACGTTAGAAAATGAATTCAATGTAGAAAGCTCATAGTTAGAGATTAGAACACATGTATTTATCTTCCTAAGGTATGTGTTCAGACGTGCAAGTGATGGTAGGTTAAAGTTTACCTTCTTAATTGTTCTTTTGAAAAATTGCAAATGCAGGTACAAGACTAAAAGGACCACCTATGTGAACATAAAGTTTTGCCGCTAAAAGAAGCTTGGACTTGGCTTCCTATATGTTCATTAATGGATTAGGACACATGGCTTGTAATAGTGTCAAGTAAACGAACATTAGAGTGTTGTAGAAACTTATGTATGTAGTATCTTCAGGTATTCAAATGGATTGACGGGTTCAATCGTTACGACACCTCGATTTTTGAATTTTAGTGTCACCGATGGCCATTTAGGTAATGATGATTTACTAGAGACCAATGAGGTTTCCTGTTCGGCTCGGATACGAGTTAAGGAAATGTGGAGTGCAAACTCGTTGAGTTAACATGAAATCTATCAAGACAAGAAATGCAGGGTTTACGCCGTAAACTCATTCTGGGTAAGGAACTAAGATCTTTGGGGGTTTACGCCGTAACCTATGCGATTAGGTTATGCCATAATGTATATTAAATATCAAAGACTTGTTCGATTACACCGTAACAGATAATGTTCTGCCATAACAAGTGAAGTAATAACGATGTTACGTCGTAAACTATCTTAGTGTTACGTCGTAAAGTCTATGTCAGTTGGTTGTAAAATTCGGTTTTAACCAACTCTAACTACCCGTAACTGACATATTTTTCCTGTATATTCATATAGAAACTTTGAGTCTCATATACAGGACGAAAAACTCTTTTACAATTCCTCCATTGTTCATAATTTGTGATCTTGTGCCTAGAACACAAATTGCTATTCTTATTGTATTATCCTGATGCGGTTGTCGTAAGGGACTTCTAAAAGAAGTTTTACAACTCCCTAGGCAGAGTACATAACCGTTGTAGTAATAGTATAGGCAAGACTCGGGGGTTGTTATCATTCTCTAGGGGAATAGGTTTGGAAGGCTTTATCACGGTCTAATAGAATTCTAAGGGTTGAGATAAGATTATTTTTGTATTTTTGTATTTTATGAAAGCAGGTAAAATCATATATTTAAGAGGTTGGTTGGTTTTAGCTATTAAACTAAATAATAAACTATGCTAACGGTGATAACAATATAACAAAAGATTGCATTCATTTAATCATGTATTACTCCCTAGATTGCTTCTCCTAGTGTTGTTGCTTTGTCGCACTTGTGATGATTTATGTAATTATTTCCTAAGTCATGAATGAATTACAACGATCTGTAGTCTATTTAATATTCTGTTAAGGCAACGCGCAAGTAAGGTAGTATGAAGACTGTTACCCAATGGTATCCTTTCTACACAATCATATTTCCCTAGACATATCAATAGCGATACAGACAAAAGCTGGTTTTCTAGAGCCTAACATGCACATCCATCACCAAAAGCAACATCACTAAGATCTACATTCTAAGTTTCATACAATCATAAATGAACACAATAGAAGGTTTATCCAAGCATGTTAAAGATAAAGCAAGAACAAATAAGAATCGCACAACAAGACATATTGAATGATTAAGATAGTCTTACTTGATTAAAACATGAATTGAAGGAAGTACAATAGGGGTTTGAGGCCCTAAAATTCTCCCTAACAGCTGCTAAACGAACTAGGGTTCGCCCCTTTCTTTTACTCTAAAGTTACACACTTAAAACCCTAAAAACGGATTTGTATATATAGATAAATCGATGTGATGGCGTCACGTTTTAATCGTGACGCCGTCATGAGTAGAATCTTCTAGATCTGCGTGCGAGTCGGTTTGTGCTGACGCCGTCATGAAATGTTGTGACGCCGTTACTAAGTGGGTTGTGACGGCGTCATGTAGAGTTGGTGACGCCGTCTCCAGGCTCTGTGAGCACAAATCTTTAAGAGTCTTGGTGTTGGTCCGTAGTCTTGTCCGTTTCTTCTCCAAGTAAGCCCAAGTCACGTGTCTTTCCTCTAAATGCCTTCCAAATACTAAATACCTGAAAATGAATGATTAAGTACCTATTTTGGGCATAAATGCACGATTTAAGGGGTTAAACAACCCCGAAAAAGTGTATAAAATGACACCTCAAAAAAATACCCCTACACTTGGGATTTGCTTGTCCTCAAGCAAATGGGCTTTTCTACCTAGACAATAACAATATGTGGGTCATTTTACCCGCTCTTTAAAAGTATTTTACAACACAACCTTCTAGACCTCGTAATTAAAAGCACAGAAAGCATACAATAGCACCTCACATAAGTGTTTGGGATTCTCTCTTTCTCTCGGGTGTATAATAAATTATAACACAAGGGGGAAACAGAAAATCAACACTCATTACATGTCATAGCATATAAATCACCATAGGCTTGGTAAAGGATCAAACCTCCACCGTTGGGCGCAAGCATTATTTATTAATATCAAAGAGGTCTTTTCAAAGGGTTGTGGGGTGTAGGTGTAAGATAACATATAATGGAAACGGAAACTGGTTCGGATACATTTGGGTGGCTTTGGGTGAATTTGGAGTGGAAGGGTTAGCTAATTATTTACACAAATACAAGCTGGTTTGGTTGCTAAGCCAAGACTCGGACGAAGATATACAAACTCTACACAACTCTACATCAATCTCTTTCTTTTTATTTTCTATATATTTTTATTTTTATTTTTTTAAATAACATAATACATTATAACATGGGGTTTATAACACGAAGCCCATACACAGAGCTTATACATCTCTATATTTACAATCTAAACATTGACCCGATTTGAGGTGATCAAAAAACATGAATCTCTAACAAATGTATGTGGGGTATTGACTCACTTTCTTCCCCATTCTCTGCGTAAATAAAATTACTATCATGAATCCTAATCGTCCCAAAACTGTATTTACAAGGATAATGTACTAAAAGCGAGTACATACAAGGTAGGCTAAGGCGATTTGGGTGTAACGATTGGTTTAAGGGTTAACAATGCTCTTCATTAATAATCTAGAATCCACCAAAAATTACGAGAACTATGAAAAAGGATAGGCTCGGAGGGTTGTACTAGGGGTATCCTGCACTAAAAATGAGTGCATGGCAAGGGTGTGGGATAGTTATATGGCCGGTGTGACCATCATAACAATTACAGGTTTAAAACATGGGTTAATCCTAATGCCTCTTATCAAGCAAATCCTAACACTTACTATGCGGTCTTAGAATGCATCACAATAACAAGTTCTAGAATTTAATATACTATCGGTACACTCATATAATTTAATACCGATCTCAATGCTCCAGAAAAGGCGACAAAGACCACACGTACACATCTGTAATGACGGAATAGATACATATGACTGCTCACTCCTTAACTCGAGAAAGCTAAAGGTATAAACTATCTTGGGTATCAATAATGGATACCCGAATTCCTAAAGATCTAAAGGCAAACCTCACATTTTTGGGGTGGAATTCTGAGGGTTTTTATGCTAGTCATATACATTCCTATCCATGAGACGCTAATAATATTCGTTTTTCGTCGGTATGTGTCATAAAAAAATTTAAATTTTGGTCAAAATTACCTCTTATGCTATGTTTCGATATATTACCCATCATTTTAAGGACAAAGCAAATGGCAAATGAAAGAATAGTTTCTAAGGCTTATTTCCCCCTACATTTAAGTTGAATATTGTCCCCAATGTTATATAGAAGTACCCGTAAAAACGAATTAAGGGAAAAGGAAACAAGTAAAAGAAACTAGTACCCCCTTGGTTTGCTCAAAAATAGAGAAGAAACATGCGA
This sequence comes from Tanacetum coccineum, assembly GCA_026074375.1. Classification (NCBI taxonomy): domain Eukaryota; kingdom Viridiplantae; phylum Streptophyta; class Magnoliopsida; order Asterales; family Asteraceae; genus Tanacetum; species Tanacetum coccineum. The sequence goes on along the minus strand of BQNB010067782.1, from coordinate 5,522 downwards.
TAACTGGTTAAATCGTCCTCCAAGAATCATCCAATGAAACTTCCTAAGAACTTCCAAGCTTCTTCTCATCAAATATAACCTGTAATCAAAGACAAAGACAACTATACCAAGCATAAAATGTGCGATATACAAATATACAATGTGAATTTAGGGTTTGACTCAATAAAGCAGTAAAGATAGGATGAGAGAATTGTTAAACTCAGGGTTTTGCAAGTTTACAAAAGAATAGTACATATTTTAAATGTTATGCAAGTTTTATTTTCAAAAATAATTAAAAACTTTATGTTTTCTAGACTTGGGTGTTTGACGTCGTCAGGGATATCCTGACGTCGTCACAGATGTCGTGGTGACGGCGTCGTGTGTAAATCGTGACGCCGTCTCCACATTCTGTGAAAACGAAAATTTTGTTTTTGATAAAAAATTTCCTGCACTTGATTCCATATGTTAATTCCTGTACAAATAGTTGCATAAAACCTGAGATCTGACAATTTACTCATATGACTCGGAACTGGCGGGAATTAATCTAAACAATTTATTTAACATGCTTGAACTTGGTTTAAAAACCGGATAAATTCCCCTACACTTATTTTGTTGCTAATTCAAACATAATAAACAAATGATAAAGAATTAAAACACACAAGACACTCCTAATATGCGGGAAAAATAAATATTGGGTTGCCTCCCAAAAAGTGCTTTTCTTTATTTACGAGTCTTGTAACTAGACTCGAAGTGATACGTCCTTACGTGACTTCTCCTTCATTGTCCATCCCAGTTACATATTCGGGTCCAAGTTCTAAGCACTCTTTATAAAATCCTAATATTTTGCTCATTACATACTCCACTCCTCTTCTCTTGTCTTCCTCGTTCCTAAGGTTGACTGATTTCGCGTGCTCTTTTTCTAAGTCCGATAGTGAATTGTACTGTTCTATCATATGGGCATCTTATAAGCAACTTCTTCGGTCCCATTAGTGAATCTTACAACACCTTCGGGTGAGTCGTGAGTCATGTTGGATATTTACACAAAAGGTTTCACTAGTACTACTTATGACAACCTAGGGTCTATAATTGAACTAATATCCTCAACAATCATGAAGTCTATGATATAGGCGAAGTTTCCTACGAAGACATGCATTCCCTTGATCCTTCCTGTGAAATTGCTAATTCCTCTATTCGAGTTTTCCCTAGGGTCACGTTTTCTCCTCATGATCCAATTATACATCATTCGGGTCATAATGTTTAGAGGGGAGTTAGGGTCAATGTAGGCTTTTTCCACATGCACATGCCCAATGTTGCATGGTATCTTAAGGTTTGATGGGCACCCTTCCGTGATAATGTGGTTCCTTAGAAATATCAAAGAGATCGGGCCATACATAAGATATTTGTGATATGCTAACTCATTCCTAGTTGGGAACATGTCGAAATATTTAACTCCTACTCATTCGGTTGTTGTATTCCCTTCCTCTTTAGGTCCATCTTCGCGAGAGTCATCATTCTTCCTAATTATTTCAATAAACATGACTTCTCCATCATCCCCCTTTGTGCAAACGACCTTGGTGTCGGATGATTGAGGAACCAGTCCGAGTGATTCGAATAATGAATTGAATTTGAGGACTTTTTCGGTGATGAACGCAACGGACGGATCAGGTGGTGTGGAGGGGTTAACATGGATATTTTATGGGCTTTTCTTTTCTTCTTCCTCATTCTCATTTGCTTTTTCATCATAGGAGTCGCTTTGTTGCTCGGAATGGATTGTGACGGTGTTGATTAAACCGTGGGTATGGTTTGAGCATTGCGGGTCCATATTTGGGTAAGAACGAGTAGACGAAACTGGGGAGGTACTCAGTTTCGGGTTCTTAACCATGTCGCTACGTAGTGTACCCGCTATTTGGTCGGTGATGGCTTTCAACACTGTGTCAATTTTGTTAGTCATCTTACTTGGTTGTTGTTTGAAATCGGCTTTAAACTTGGACAATCTAGCGTCTTGAGATGCCATGAAATTGGATACTAATCCTTCAAGGTTTGATTGATTATTAAAGCTTTGAGGATTGTTGTTGAAAGAACGGTTTGGGATTGAACCGATGGGTTAGAACCGGTTAGGTGGGTTTGAAAAATTATTTTGAGAATTTTGGGGTTGTCTCAACCTAAGGTTTGGGTGACTTCTCCATGATGGATTATAAGTGTCACCAAGATTGTTTTGCTCGGGCTTGAAAGTATACCACTTACCTCCCGCTTCATCGGTACGCGAGGATGCGTATTCAACAAAGGCTTGTTCGGGGTCTTCCATGCAATCCTGAGTGTCGTGGGGACCACTGCAGATCTTACATGAGGTAGTGATTTTGTTTACTTGAGTAGGTTGTGTCGGAGCAAGATAAGCTTCCATCAAGCGTTGGACTTAATTTTCGAGCTTGATGAGACGGCGGTCGGATGTACTCGGGACATCTTGAGGCAAAGCGATTGCCTTGACCGGCTTAGCGAAATCCCTTGGGTCGTTCCAACTTTCGTTGTCATAGAGGGCGAGGTCCTTTAATAATGCCCAGGATTCTTCATTGTGACGGGATTGACATGGTCATAAAAAATTTGGACTTAGAGCCAAAGGTCGATGCCATGATGAGGGACTTTTTGTAGTAAGTCCTTGAAACGAGTCCATGCTTCAGATAGAAATTCTCCATGATGTTGTTGGAACATCAGGATATCATTGCGGAGTTTTTCGGTCCTTCCCGGTGAAAAGAATTGAGCAAGGAAACGAGTAGTAAGATCCTCCCATGTGGTGATGGATCCTGCTGGAAGACGTTCAATCTAATTGCTAGCTTGATTGCGAAGGGAAAATTGAAATAAACGCAAGCGTGTTCTTTCCCTATTTTCACCGTCAAGGTCAAGTGAGTCCACAAGTTTAAGGAAATCCTTGAGGTGTTGGTTTGGATTCTCGGACCGAATTCCGTGGAACGAGCATTCGTTTTGCACCAATCGGATGGTGTAGGATTGAAGAGGTACCACGTTGTTCCCTACGGGGAGCTTGTTGGTATTCCTGTAGCCCTCGTGGCTAGGTTTGGAGTAGTCTCCAAGAGTACGGATAGGATTCTCATCTCCCATGGTGGTTGACGAGAATGAGTTACGAAACAAATAACACGAAGAAAAGATAGACTATGAGAAAGCTAATATGCGGAAATTAAAGTCTTACTTGAAAGGATTCAAGCAAGTAGAACTAAGCTAAACTATGATCAAAACCTAACTATTCCCCACGCAGCGGCGCCAAAAACTTGATTCGGTTGTCGTAAGGGACTTCTACAAGAAGTTTTACAACTCCCTAGGCAGAGTACCTAGCCGTTGTAGTAGTAGTATAGGCAAGACTCGGGAGTTGTTATCGTTCTCTAGGGGAATAGGTTGGGAAGGCTTGATCACGGTCTAATAGAATTCTAAGGGTTGAGAGAAGATTATTTTTGTATTTTATGAAAGGAAGTAAAATCATATATTTAAGAGGTTGGTTAGTTTTAGCTATTAAACTAAAAAATAAACTATGCTAATGGTGATAACAATATAATAAAATATTGTATTCATTTAATCATGTATTACTCCCTAGATTGCTTCTCCTAGTGTTGTTGCTTTGTCACACTTGTGATGATCTATGTAATTATTTCCTGTCATGAACGAATTACACGAACCCGCCGTCTATTTAATATTTCGTTAAGCCAACGTTGAGAAGCAAAACACAAAGTAAGGAAAGTATAGAAGACTATTACGCCCACGCCTCCAAAGAGTATATTAAATGCAATTGAAATATATTAAGAGTGGATCAACCATAAAGGGGGCAAAGTAGTATGAAGACTGTTACCCTAGACATATCAACAGCGATACAGACAAAAGCTGGTTTTCTAAGACCTAACATGCATATTCATCACAAGAAGCAACACCACTAAGATCTACATTCTAGGTTTCATACAATCATAAATGAACACAATAGAAGGTTTAGCCAAGCATGTTAAAGATAAAGCAAGAACAAATAAGAATCACACAACAAGACATATTGAATGATTAAGATAGTCTTACTTGATTAAAACATGAATTGAAGGGAAGTACATAGGGTTTTGAGGCCCTACAATTGTCCTTGAACCAGCTGCTAAACGAACAATATGGTTCGTCCCCCATTCTTTGACTCTAAAGTACATCACTTAGAAAAACATAAAAACGGATTTGTATATATAGATAAATCGTTGCTACGGCGTCGCGTTTTAATCGTGACGCCGTCATGAGTAGAATCTTCTAGATCTGCGTGCGAGTCGGTGTGTGCTGACGCCATCATGAAATGTTGTGAAGCCATCACTAAGTGGGTTGTGACGGCGTCGTGTAGAGTTGGTAATGCCGTCTCCAGGCTTTGTGAGCACAAATCTTCAAGAGTCTTGGTGTTGGTCCGTAGTCTTGTCCGTTTCTTCTTTAGATGAGCCCAAGTCACGTGTATTTCCTCTAAATTCCTTCCAAATGCTAAATACCTGAAAATGAACGATTAAGTACCTATTTTGGGCATAAATGCACGATTTGAGGGGTTAAACAACCCCAAAAAGTGTATAAAATGACACATCATCATATCCCGATAGAGATTTCGTGCAACCCAGACATTTATAGGACTAAAATACTTTATACGGAATATGAATTCAACACGATACAAGCAAGATTTCTAGGATCATCACAAACCCTATACCGAACCATACTATCTAACATATTATGATGACGAATGTGTAGTTATGGTTATGGAAACTGGACAAAATAAAAAAGAAGTTACATATGGTGTGTTGAATAAAATGTATTAAAATTACCATTAGCAGAAAAAAAAGTTTCTAAAGACTAATGTGCTAAGAGCTTAAGAAATTGTGTTTAGAAAACCGACAACCAACGATCAATCTAAACCGGGTTGACTAAATTAAAAGGCCTAAAGTTTCCTAATACAAGTTTTACATTATTCTTTTAGAGATAACAGAAAATGGATGATAAGTAACTCGTTGTAAGATCACATTGTTCTTTTACACAAAATCATTGGGAATCCGTCTAATTTTTACATCACCACCATTTATCATACGTAGTGGCGGAGACAAGAGGGAGGGGGGAGGGGCAAGTGCCCCCTAGCAAAAACAATTGTAGTGTAACTTTTAAAAACATCCGGTTATTTTTGTAATTTGTGTAACACCCCCAAAATGGGTCGCAGCGGAATAAGGATCCGAGGCGTGTTACTTCAAGATCAACAGCACAAGATATATATAAGAACGACACAAAAAGTCATTTAAATTGATACATTGGATTTAATTAAAGGACATATTACAAAAGCTTATAGCTTCACTTGTTCCTTGTTTAATATTACAAAAGATGACATAGATTTCCCAAATATGATATAAAAGTCTTTAAGCGTGCAATCCAAAACGTAACCCAATGCATCCTTGGCACCTTGTGCCTTTTGACCTCCTGAAAACATTGCTTAAAACGTCAACAAAAATGTGGGTGAATTCATAGGTTTATGTATTTAAATTATGCAGGAC